>JAOXYA010058683.1:0-11949 GCA_028565675.1 Sorex palustris | reverse complement strand
ACAGCCGCTGCCCCAGGCCTCTCAGAGGGGGTTGAGGCCCCTGAAGTGTCAGTTTTTGGCAGAGCCCCGAGAGGGAGAGGCTGGGCCTGGCCGGGGAGGGGCCCCCTGGTGCTGCCCACCACCTCGTCTTCCTTGGAAACCAGGATGAAGCCGTCGGTGCTTCCTCGGTCGCTGAGCCCGGGCGCTTCCGAAGGGGCCTGGGAGGAAGAAGAGGAAGGAGAGGTGAGCGGAGGGGACATGTGGCCCCCTCGTCCTGTCAGGAGGAGGAGGGGGGCCATGTCTGGGCTGCTCCTCTGAAGCCAGGCGCCTCCAGGCTTGGGGAGCAGAAGCTGCTTTTGCAGCTCGGGAGCCTCTCAGGCTTGCTCTGGGGGGGGGGGGGGCGCTGCAGGGTGACGGGTTCCCTGGGACAAAGGCGTTACCTGGTACGTTCTACAGACTCAGAAACCAGGACTGGCCCCGGAAAAGGATTACGGCAAAAGGAGCTGGAGCGATCACACAGCAGGCAGGGCGTTTGCTTTGTACATGGCTGACCCGGGTTCGATTCCCAGTATCCCATATGGTCCGCCCAGCACCGCCAGGAGTAATTCCTGAGTGCAGAGCCAGGAGTAAGCCCTGTGCATCACCGGGTGTGACCCAAAAAGCAAAAAAAAAAAAAAGAAAAAAAAAGAAAAAAAAACAGATTACAGCAAAAAAGGGACAGAATGCTTTAGTCTAGCATTGTTTTCCAAGCTTTCTGAACAGTCACAAAATGAAAGACATAAAATCAAAGAACCGTTAAAAGTGGTCTTTCTCTGGAGGGGCGGGGGTTGCTTGGGACGGAAGTGGGCGTCAGGCATGTGCTGCTGGCGTGGGGCTGCAGCCCAGGACTCTGCAAGCTGAAGGCCCTGAGGGTCTGGCCGAGGTATGGGTCAGGAGCCGAGACGCTCTGCCAGCTCTGGGCTGGGTGTCAAGCCACCGTCTGACCAAGGATTGTTGCCATCAGTAGCCTGGCAGGGGTGCCAGACCCCAGCCTCTCCCCGAAGCATCAGTGGGGGTGAGGGGTGAAAGGTCCTAAATCTGACTGGATGTGTAGAGTCTTGTGGCGGGAGCAGCAGGAGGGTCTGTGGTAGAGGTCGCCTGTGGACTGTGGGCAGAGCTGGCCAACTGGGAAGAGAAATCAGGCCCTCTCTGAACTACACCCTGTCCTTGGGAACATGGGGCTGCAGGGAGCCAGGGTCCGAACGGGGGCTCAGCTGCCTCTCAGCTCTCACAGTCCAGCAGCCCTGAAGATCTGAATGTGCCCTTAAGATGTGCATGGAGCCTTCAGGAATGCCTTCTGGCATGCCTGGGGGGGACTGGAGAGAGATGTGCTCGGAGCCCTTGTGGAAGGGAGGAGCCACAGAGTCATGGGGACACGTGGGATGGAACGGCTGCCCTTTGGGGACCTCTTTCTGTTCCCCAGTGAGGGGTGCCCAGATGGCTGGGTTGCCCCTGGGGGAATTCTTCTCCCCCACTCCACAAGCATATGGAGGGACCCTTGGGACTGGGCCTTTGGTTGACGGACTTGTCCCATGGTGCACACTGGGAAACTCCAGCCCTCTCCTACCACAAGGCGGCTGCAGTGCCTCTGAGGTGGGAGGTGAGGAGCAGGTACCCGATGCCACTTCCTGAACTATAGAGATGCCACAGTGATGGGGCTTAGAGCAGGGAGTGGCCTGGGAGGGAACAACTGCCAGAGAAAGCTGTGGATGAAGAGGGTCCGGCCTGCAGTGCCCACTGTAGCAGCAGAGGGGCGAGTTCAAATCTGGGGGCGCAGGACCGGAAAGGGAGTGCAGCAGGCAGGGCACTGGGTTCGATCCCCAGCACCACACATGGTCCCCTGAGCCTCCTCGGGTCCCTGAGCAGAGAGCCAGGAGCAAGCCCTGAGCTCCACCAACACGGAAACAAATCCTGGGTCCCTGCAGGTGCCGGGCAAGACCCTGGCGGCTCTGCAGCCTGTGCTCCTCGGTACGGCAGTCAGGCGTGGAAAGGTAACCCTCCCCCGCCCCCCCAAAAAAAAAGCAGGGAAGTACCAACCGGGTGTGTACTACGCGTGGCCAGGGAAATGCAGCCTCTGGCAGGCACAGGTGTGAGCGCTGCAGTGCCTTCCACCACACATCAAGCCTGTGTCCCCATGAGCTGGGAATAAAGGGGTGTGACAGGGGGATGGCCTGGTCCGAGCTCCATAGCCTGGTGTGTGACCCTCAACCATCGCTGTGACCCCTGCAGCCGCAGAGGGGGCGGCGAGGGGAATGTGTCCAACAACCAGAACCACGGGCGTGGAGTGGGAAGGTGGCAGGACCACAAGAGGGAGAACCCGCTGATGGCGCCTTGGGGCCCATTGCTCCGATGCTCTGGCATGCCCCTGAGCAGATGGGGAGGCCCGGTTGGTGGGTTAGCTGTGGGTCTGGGGCCCGGCGAAGGCCAGTACCTGCTCCTCAGCCCCGGGAGCACGGGGACCCCGGCCTTGGCCGCTGGAACAGTAGTGGTCGTCGGCGATGGTGATCTGCTCGTTCTCCTCAGCTTCCAGCTGGCTCTGGTTGAAACGCAGGGAACCTTTCAGAATGTCTTTGATCTGTTTTCAAAGAAGACGGAATGAAAAAAAAAAAAGATGAATGAGCTGGGTTTGAAATGCGAACCCTCTGAGACGTTTTTTTGAACTGGACTTGCCACTGCTGCCCATTTTATTTTATTTTTTTATAGTAGGAATATAAATAGAGTTCCCTCAGCCCAGGAATAACACTGGGAAATGCGAACTGATCAAAGCCATCGACTAATTAATAACCAAGGGACATTTCAGTCCTCCTGGCAAGGTTCTCACGGGGTGAGACATGAGATTGTGTGTGTGTGTGTGTGTGTGTGTGTGTGTGTGTGTGTGAAATCCTTGACAGTTGTTTATTCCTTTGTGGGGTGGCCACACCTGGGGGAGCTCAGGGAGACCATATGTGGGCCTCGGGACTGGGAGTTGACAACATGCAGGGCAAGTGCCCTAAACCCCTGTAACTATCTTGCCAACCCTTTGACAATCACCTTAAAGCTGGAAGCGCCATCACACCCAGACTCACTCTACAATCCCTGGCACTGAAGCGTTTGCAGCCCAGTTCTGATGGCCACTGACACAGGAAGACACTTGAGGGTGCCTGGGACTCTTTTCGCTGACGTTTCCTGCTGTGTTTAATCGCCTGAGGGCTGTCAGCGTGGGCCTCCGAGTAGTGACTCGGAGGGACCTTAGCTCCAGAATGGATGACGCAATGCGGTGGCAAGCCATGAGGGATCACCCTGGCTCTGGGCTCAAAGTGGCCGAGTGGGTTTCTCGGGGGAAAGGGACAATGCCGGGACCTGAGGAAGCGTTTGGGGCTGAACACGAGTCCCATAGTCACTAGACAGAGCCAGAGGAGGGAGAGATTCAGGAGGGGAGGACGGGCACTGGGCCTCCTACCAGGGTAGGCGAGGCCTGAGGGTGCCCCGACGCAGAGAGCCATCGACCTACCTGTTTTAACCCTGCCAGGGAAACCAGAATCTGGTCTTCTTTCTCCAAATTTTCTTGTAGTATCACATCTTGAATAGTTCCTAGAAACCGCAAGGATGACATTTTAGAACACATATTCTGAGCAGAACTTTATTTGCTGCTGCACCGTCAACAAGTAAGCCTGGGGATTTTTATCTGCATTTTAAAGCGACTACTCCCGCCAAGGATGCTGTGCCAAGCTCCAGGTGAGGGGGTCCCGGAGTGGAGATCAGGCAGCAGAGCCCGGTCTGCCTGGGCTTCCTGCCCCCGTGACCCATGGTGGCCATGTCCCTGCTTCCCTGGGGAGATCGGCGCACCTCCTGCTGACCCGGGGTGTGCTCATGGAACAGCCTACAAAAACCACGACAGGAAGCATGCTCTCCGCCCATCCACATCTGTGTCCTGACTTTTTTTTTTATTGAATAACCGTGAGATACAGTTACAAGCTTTCATGTTTGAGTTTTGGTCATGCAACGATCAAACACCTCCACCAGTGCACATTCTCCACCACCAATGTCCCCAGTATACCCCGCCCCCGTCTTCATGGCAGACAATTTCCCCCATTCTCTCTCTCTCTCTACTTTTGGGTAGTATGGTTTGCAATACAGATACTAAGAAGCCATCCCTTTTGGTCCTTTATCTACTTTCAGCACACAACTGTACAAGAAACAAACCTCCAATCTCATCAAAAAATGGGAAGAAGAAATGAAGAGAAGCTTCCTCAAAAAAGAAAGACAAATGGTCAAAAGGCACATGAAAAAATGTTCCACATCGATAATCATCAGGGGGAGATGCAGATCAAAATAACAATGAGGTATCATCTCACACCACAGAGACATTCCAAAAAACACATTCCAAAAAACAAAAGCAACCAGTGCTGGTGTGGATGTAGGGGAAAAAAGGACTCTCTTTCACTGTCCTTACTTTTGGTGGCTGCCCGTACCGCCATATTTTCCCAGTGCCAGATGATGTCATCAAGAAGCTTGTGATGTAAATACTCAAGAGAATGCTAGTCTGCCTTTTCTCAAAAGGTGGAAGTGTGCCTTTGTGGACGACAGCAATGATCTTGAGGTGAGGGTGCTACGTGATACAAGTGAGGCAGGGAGAGACAGTTGCTGGCCAGTTTCACTCATAGGTGGGATCAAGTAACTGAAATCCATGAAAGAACTAAAGCCAACTGGCAAAGCCCCAACATAACCAACGCCTAGAGGCAGTAGACACGGTGGGGGGAGGGGGGGGAAGGGGTGGAAGAGGGAGGGAGGGGTAGTTTCATTCCTGAGTCAAGGTGATGGTCAGGAGCAGAGACGCTCCTGCCTGCCTTGGGCTGGAAGTTAAAAAAAAATTATAATTATTATTTTATATAAACACAGCCCTGACTGGGTGCTCCTCTCACTGGGGGGCACGAAAAGGGTGGTCATTCCCTCCATTGTGTCCTTGTGCCTGTGGCTATCCCCTCCACCAGGGCCCTCTCTCCAGTTCCACAAGGCAGAATGTGTCGAGAGAAAGCAAACAATCTATGCTTTGCTTAAAAACAAATTGCACATCCTCTTGCAAGAAAACAAAAACCCAGAAAACCAAAACAAACCACAAAGCTGGGAAATCAACACGAAACTGTATGGTGGGGGTTCCAAGTATGTACAGGTGTGAAGCTCAACCTTTGGTATTCCAACATAAACTTGCAAACTCAATAAAACAATGATAAACCGTCAAAGTTTGTGAGAAAAAAAAATCCCCCAAACCAAAAAGACATATTTTGGGAGCCAGAAAGATAGTACAATGGGTGAGGTGCATGCCTTGCATGTGACTAACTCAGGTTCAATCCTTGGCATCCCATGTGGTGCCCGGAGCCTGCCAGGAGAAATTCCTGAGCAAAAAGCCAGGAATAACCCCTGAGCATCGCCAGGTGTACCCCTACACCCACCAAAAGGGCACATTTCTGCATTCAAATGACAGCACACTACACTGCACAGTTATTGCTTCCAGGGTGTGTGTGTGTGTGTGTGTGTGTGTGTGTGTGTGAAGAAATGGGATGTGGTATTAGTGAAGCTGTTTTAAAAGTTGTGAACCAGGGGACTGGAGTGATAGCACAGCGGGTAGGGCATTTGCCTTGCACGCAGCTGACCTGGGTTCGATTCACAGCATCCCATATGGTCCCCTGAACACTGCCAGGAGTAATTCCTGAGTGCATGAGCCAGGAGGAACCCCTGTGCATCGTCAGGTATGACCCAAAAAGAAAAAAAAAGCCGTGAACCAACTTTTTGACAAAAAAAAATCGGTTGTGGCAATCATGTGAGGAAGACAGTGACGCAGTGGAGTAGACAGTGTAACGCAGTAGAGTATGAACCCACAGTTCCAGGCCTGGTCCAGCAGGCAGGACATAAAGGGCCGATCCTGGGGGGTGGGCAAATGTGAGGCTGAACAGGGACTGAACCCTGGGACTCTTACATGCCAGGCATGTGGCTCTATCACTGGAATTACAAGTTTTTATTGACTGCATCAACAAGCACACACAGGCAACATTCTGAAACCTGGACTTCCAAACACTTCTATTTACATAATTTTTACAAAGAAGCCATGCTGAAATATACAAGATTGGGAGGTATCTCACTATCTAATTTGGAACTGTACTCTAAAGCTATAGTGATCAAAACTGTATGGTACTGGGAAAAAAGAAAGACTCTCTGATCAATGGGTCAGAGTCAAATAACCAAGGACAAAACCCCATAGCTATGGACAGTTAATTTTCAACAAAGAAGCTGAGAATGTGAAATGGAGTAAAGATAGTCTCTTCAATAAATGGTGCTAGGAAAACTGGATAAAAACATGTGAAAAAAATTAAAGTTAGGTTCATATCTCACACCTTACACAAAAGCCAACTCAAAGTGGATCAAAGACCTTGAGATCAGACCAGAATCTATAAAGCACACTAAGGAAAAATACAGGTAGAAAACACCAAGACTTGGACCTCAAGAGGGGTCTCGATGATATGATGCTGTTGGCAAAGACAACAGCATAAAAAAAAAGCAAATAGGACCACATCATATTAAATAGTTTCTGCATGACAAAAGGAAAACAGGCTAAAACAGATAACTGAATGGGAAAAAAAATATTCACATTCAGTACATCAGACTGAGGGTTGATATTCAGTATATACAAAAGACTCACAAAGCTCCACCACCACCACCACCATCATCATCACAAAAAAAAAAATCCAAAATCACTATTAAAAAGGGGAGAGCAAATGAACAGCCAGATGGCTGACACGCACAGGAAAAAATGCTCCTCATCATTTATCATTTGGTAATCCAAATCAAGATGACAATGAGATACCATCTCATACCAGTCAGAATGGCACATATCAAAAATAGCAGGAGCAATCCGTGTTGGTGGGGTGTTTGGATGAAAAAGGAATGCTCACCCACTGCTGGAGGGAACGTTGTTAGGTTGAACCCATGTGGAACAGCATGCAGGGTTCTCAGTAAACTTAGCTGCCACACAACCCAGCAAGTTCACTTTTGGGAATCTACCCCCAGAACAGAAAGACATTTACTTAAAAGGACATATGCACATTACTATTCATTGTAGCACTTAGGATAGTAGCTAAGAGATGGAGTCAACCTCGGTGCCCAAGGACAGATGAAAAATGTGGAATAAATACCCAATGGAGTACTATGCAGCTGCAAGGAATGATGAAATCATGTAATCTGCTGCAACCTGGATGAACTGGAGGAAATCATGTTAAGTGAAGTGACCCAAAAGAAGAATGATCTCACTTATCTGCTGTATATGGAATAACTGGAAGAGGGAAAGCAATATAGTAAAGGGGAGATGCCCAGATCATCCTTGACCCCAGAAACAAGGGGGGGGGGAAGAAAAGAGAAAGAAAATAAGAATAAAGAAGATGTAAAAGGGAAGTAATGGGGGGGTCTATGGGTCAGAGGTCTTGGGGGTACTAGTTCTCTGGGGGAGTGGTAGAGCTAATACATTCAAACACTGACGACGTGAGATCCAAATTACAATCACCAATTTTTCAAATGTTTACTGTTTCATTTTTTGGGGCCACACCCCTGGCTCTGTGCCTGCAGGGGTCATTCCTCGCAGGGCTCAGGGGAGCATGTAGGATGCTGGGGATTGAACCTGGGTCAGCTGCAGGCCACGCAAGTGCCCTATCCACTGTAGTATTGCTCCAACCCCAAGCTTTAGGATCACCGATAGGGGGAATCTGACACTGGTGGGATTGGTGCCAGAACACTGTATGTCTAAAACTCAACTCTCAGTGACTTTACAAATCACGATTTTTCCATTAAATAGAAAAATGTACCAAAAGGAAGTGTTTTCAGTAAGGGGGCCAGATAATGTCTCATAGTAAAGGTGCTGCATCCAGCCTGACAATTTCTTATCATCCTTCAGACAAATATACCCAGAGACCACGCTGAGACCCCTTTCACAGGCCGCAGTGGCCGACTAGTTCAGGAGCGTTTGGGGAAGAAGGTCTGCTGTGAAACCAGAAAGCAAGATGAGTGGGAACAGAATTATGGATGTAATTAGAGAGCGAATGTTTCAGCTTTCCTTCTAGGCTTGTAACGATTTGTTCCCTCTCGAAGCAACAGCAGCAGCAATACTAACAACACAGAATTCACTCAACAAGTCATTAAAAAACAACCAACCACATGATAAACAGCTCTGGAGGCTCTTCTGAGCATGAAAGAGGCCAAATTTCCAAGACTTTTCTGGCGCAGTCAGAGAGCCTGAGGGTTGCCGGGCAGCACACACAGGCGGAGAAGGATCTGCCTCACAGCCCCTGAGGCGCAGAGGTAGCCTGAGGGAAGGAGACTTTTTTTTTAAATTTCCTTTTTGGGTCACACTCGGCGTTGCACAGGGATTACTCCTGACTCTGCACTCAGAAATTACTCCTGGCGGTGCTTGGGGGACCATGTGGGACGCTGGGAATCGAACCCAGGTTGGCCACGTGCAAGGCAAATGCCCTACCTGCTGTGCTATCGCTCCTGCCCCAGGAGACGGCTTCTTGGGTCCTGAGAAGTCAGGAACCGAGGCCTTGGGAGCCAAAGGCAGCACAGCATGGGGCAGCATGGAAAACAAAGGCATCATCTCCTGCCCACCTACTCAGCTGTCTGCAGTGAACAAGGCCTGTAGCAGAGGGCTCAGCCGAACTGCTTGGCTCTGTGCCTGGTGTAAAAATGGGGCCTGTGAACTGCAGCAAGAACCAGAGGCCTGTGGGTTCCTGGCCACATACAGGCCAAAGGGTAGAGTGTGGCTTGGTGGGATGGGGATGGCACCCCAGGGACAGAGCAGAGAGCCTGGCAAGGACCCACAGGGCACTCGGAGGCTCTTGCTCGTCGTACATCCCAGGGGCAATGGGACATGTGCCTGCCACTGTCCTGGCGTGCAGCAGGGCCTGAGCAGAGACACCTCAGCCCGTGGAGGGGGAGGGTGTGGGAGAAGGGGGGAGAGGGCTGGAAGCTGTGTGTGCATGCCCTGGGGTGCTCTGTGCGGTAGCGTGTGGAGAGGGAGGGCGAGTCCTAGATGGGGAGGTCTGGGTATCCATAGGCACAGGGATGTCCCCTGGGTGTGAGGCCTGAACATCCAGAGAGCCAGCAAGTCTTCCCCTCCTCACCTGGTGTCGGCGTCTCTGCTTGGCGGAGATCCTGGCAGTGGCCCACATACTCCAGGCGGGTGGGAGGGGAAGCGTGTGCAGTGGTGGGGGGGGAGCACAAAGGGGAGCTAGCGGTGTGAACAGGATGGCCGGGCTGGAGAGAGGCCAGCTGAATCGGGCACCAGGCTCGATGCTCAAGGAGAGAACCCTCCTCCTGTGCTCTCTTTTGCCACGAGCATGCACAGTCAACAGGCCTCACTACTGTACCGAACTTAGGCCCGAAGAGGGGGTGCCCCCACGCCAACCTCCTCACCCCCATTCACTTGGGCAGCACTGGACACTTTACTGGCTCCCAAGGCCTCTGTGTGTGTGTGTGTCTGTGTGTGTGTGTATGGTGGTGGGGGGTTAGGGGGGGACAGCTCTGATCTAGAAGGTGGGAAAGAAATCCCCAGGGGCTCTCCTTGCTTTTGCTGCCTGAGAAGCTGGCCTGGGGGTGCGGGGCGCAGTTCAGGGAAGCATGGGCAGAGACTGCAGATGCCACTCCTGTGGGGTTGCCAGCCTCTGCCACGCTTCCCGACTCGAAGCCCAAATACCGCCCCTGACTCTTTGCATCTCTCGGACTCAGAGAGAGATCATCATCATCATCATCATCATCATCATCATCATCATCATCATCATCATCATCATCATCTCTCGGGGGTTTTATGTCCCTAGCAGCTATTCTAGTTTCAGAGTCCTTCAGACCAGGTGGCCTAAAATGAAGGAAAGGTGTGGTCAGCGCTGGAGTCTGATGCTATTGGTGGCTGAGTGGACACTGAGCCTTGGCTCTGACCCCCCCCACCCCCAACACACACACACATACACACCCCAGCCTCCACAGCATTCTTCCCCATGCTCAGAAGCCAAACTGCTTCCTTCATCATGCCTGCCACTGGTAAGGGCGACCCTGCTGCAGCATGTCTGCACTGTGACATGAAAGACTATTTCGGGCCACCTCTATTGGCGTGGGCGGGACAGGAATTTGGGTGGTGGGAGGGGAATGCCACAGCCACAATGATACACAGGATTCAAAGCATCCAGGTCCCCTAAGAAAAGGCCCCCACCCCACGCCCAGTGCCCTGCCCCCTCCTCTCCAGCATGCAGAAAGCGTTTTCTTGCAGGCTGGCTTGGGGCCCGAGGGACACAGTGCAGTGTGGGGTCCCCAGGGAGGGAGGGGTGCCCAGCGCTGGGCTTTCATCAGGACAGACTCACTCTACAATTCTTTACCAGGAATTTTTTTTGAATGGGGTCAGATATTCCCTTTCAGAATGTGATAACAATAAAATTGGAGCTTCTCCCCTAAAAATCCACCTGAAAAGTCTCACTCAATTTTAATAATAAACCCCAGCTGTGAGAATCAACGAAGCCAACCCGTTTCAATTTCAAGAGAAATCCAGAAATCCTAACACGAAAGAACATTCTTCAGAGACTGCTAAAATAGTCTAGATGCAGATTTTTCTTTTCTTTTTTTTTTCCATTTTACTCACAGAATACTGACCCTGTAAATCCTTTACCCTAACCAGTTCCATGAATGCATTAAAGGTAGTGTTTATGAGTAAAAGAGCAGGATAGAACGTCTTATGAGGGCTGCTGCTTTAAGAATGTCGTGCCTGTGGGTTCTGGCAGGCTTTTGGCAGGGTGCAGGGAACAGAGAGCCCTCTGGCCGGGTTCAGCTGCACCTGAGACACAGGATTAGGAATATACTAGTAGGGTAACGGATACATAAACTGAATTTTGTCTGAAACGACTTTAGGTTCTCTTTCGTTTCCTGCCCCATGAAATCCGTGTAGGGCTACTAACAGCAGACTTGGGGAGTGTGATAAAAAAAAACAAGAGAAACCTCAGGCTCACATCCGATCTGCTCCATTTCACCAGCTCCTCTTCTCTAAGGGATTCTGCAACCCTCCCTTAAGTGCGGTATTCAAAAGTTTAAAATAATTATAAGACGCTTTTATCACAGCATGGTTGAGAGAAAATTGGCTGGTGATCACCTTATGTTTCTCGGTCTTGACAATGCCACCAGTTAGCTGCTTTATCGAACATTTTCAAAGAACTCTGCTGAAAGCTTGGTACTGTAGAAGATCAAATTGATAAAGTTCTTGCAGAGGCAAATGAACAGATTTTCAAAACGGGCCTCCTCTTTTATTTATTTATGTTTTGCTTTTTGGGGTCATACCCGTTGATGCACAGGGGTTACTCCTGGCTCTGCACTAAGGAATCACTCCTGGTGGTTCTCAGGGGACCATATGGGATGCTGGTAATTGAACCTGGGTTGGCCGCGTGCAAGGCAAATGCCCTACCCACTCTGCTATCCCTCCAGCTCCCCAAATGGCCTCCTCTTACAGCTAATGTTATTTGGGGGCCACACCTGGCAGTGCTCAGGGATCACTCCTAGCAGGGTTCAGGAAGCCATGACAGGAGTGCGGCCGCAGGATTGAACTTGACTCAGCCAAATGCAACACAAATGATCCCACCAGCTGTACTATCACTCTGACCCCACTTGCATTTAATTTTTTTTTAATTAGTGAAACATCATGAGGTACAGTTGTAGATTTACAAATTTTGGTGCTTGGGTTTCAGTTATACAATGATTGAGTGCTCATCCCTCCACTAGTGCCCATTCTCCACCACCACTGATCCCAATATCCCTCCCACCCCCCCTCCGCCTCATCCCACCCTGCCTCTGTGGCAGGGCATTCCCTTTTGTTCTCTCTCTCTCTCTCTCTCCTTCTGGGTGCTGTGGTTTGCAAAAGAGGCATTGAGTGGCAAT
>JAOXYA010058662.1:0-11949 GCA_028565675.1 Sorex palustris | reverse complement strand
GGGGGGGGGGGGGGGGGGGGGGGGGGGGGGGGGGGGGGGGGGGGGGGGGGGGGGGGGGGGGAGGGCGAGCTTCCAGTGGCCAGGTGGCAGAGAGTCTCCCCATTTCCCTAATAGCTTCCCAGGTTGGGTGGCTTCAAGCGTGCAGAGCTATTAAATTGCTCGGCGCGTCTCAGATTTCTGCCAAGGAAACTTTATTTAGAATGGCGGCTGCCTCCAGCCACAGCAGCAAATGTCGGTGGGTGTTGGCGGCGGCAGGTACAGTGAAAACTATCGTGTGCCTTCTGAGGGAGCGAGCAGGACCTTAGGAGAAACCCGCGCATTTTCGGACGGGTCCTTGGAGAACCCATGTCAGGCTGGCAGATCTACTACAGCAACATGTTTTTTATGGAACCCAGAAGCTCCCTCTGCTGCTTTGAAAGGGCCTTTATTTTGGTGCAGAATTGTTGGCCTTTGGGATCCTACCGGTCACTGCACTGTGGGGCCAACAGGGGAAGCCTGGGGGGGTCCCTGGAGAAGCTGCTCAGGAGGTGACCCCCGGTTCCATGGTCCGGGCTCGGGAAGGCATCAACTGTCTTGGGATTCTGCAGGAAAGTGGCCTAAGGTCTGTCCCGCGCTGTCCAGGGACCAATCACCTAGGGACAAGGGTGGCAGCTGATCAAAGAGCCTGTGGCCACAAGCCAGCAGGTGGATGACGGACGGGGCCACGTCCTCAGAATCAGCATCTCGTCTGCAAGGGCACCACGGGAAGGGTGCTTGCAAGAGGCGGGCACCGGATGAACCTTCCTGCACACGGGTTGGCTCATCACACAGGAAACCTAACAGAGAGGAATACGCCGGGAAGTCACATGCAGCCGATTGTTCCTGTGGCCACACGCTGGGGATTGGGACAGTGGTCCAGGACTAGAATGTGCAGGAATGTGCTCTTTCTAATTCCTTGGGCTGTTCTGAGAACACCCAGCCCACACGGGGGCGGGTGGGATGGAGCCAGGGGGTCATTTCTCCCTGTAGAAGGAACAGATTCCGGGGGCTGGAATGATAGCACAGCGGGCAGGGCGTTTGCCTTGCATGTGGCCAACCTGGGTTCAATTCCCAGCATCTCATATGGTCCCCTGAGCACCACCAGGAGTGATTCCTGAGTGCAAAGCCAGGAGTGACCCCTGTGCATCGCTGTGTGTGACCCAAAAAGTGAAAAAAAGAAAGAAGGAACAGATTCCGGGCCAAAGAGATACGGTGGGGGGAGGGACTAGCCTTGCACACAGCTAACCCATCTTCAACCCCAATACAGTCCCCCGAGCACCATTGGGAGTGATCCCTGAGCACAGAGCCAGGAGTAATCTCTGAGCACTACCAGGTGTGGCCCAAAAAGCCAGAATAAGAAAAAAAAATCCTGAAAATGCATAAGTCTCTGAAGATTTCTTAACAAAAGGCAAAAAGACAGTGCCAGTGGAGAAAAGCTGTTTCTGCAAGCAGCAAAATGGATAAAACACTAGAAGAAAAAATGCGGACAGGAAGAGCCCGCTCTCAGCAGCATTGCCATCGGAAAAGGCGGGGAGAACGCGGAACACGCTAGGATTAGAACAAGCGTGTTGTGTGGGAGGCTTCTGCGCGCTTGGAGCAGAGGACAGATTTTCATTATTTTTTTTTCAAAGCACTTCATGGCTAATGGTATTTGCTCAGATTTTGTTTCAATAAATACACAAAAGGCCACTTTTCCGTGAGCCATTAAATGAAAGCTGTACTTGAGAATATGTATTCTCAGAAGAACATCCGTCTTTAATAAGAATAATGTTGTAGGGGAAAGTTGTGTAGGTTTGGCAATAAAACAGAACAGCAAATTCAGGCCCCCTGCATCC
This sequence comes from Sorex palustris, assembly GCA_028565675.1. Lineage (NCBI taxonomy): Eukaryota > Metazoa > Chordata > Mammalia > Eulipotyphla > Soricidae > Sorex > Sorex palustris. Next base: position 10,096 of record JAOXYA010058662.1, on the reverse strand, counting down.
GTGTGTGTGTGTGTGTGTGTGTGTGTGTGTGTGTGTAAGGAGTTAATATAAAACAAAAGTAGCACCACAGATTAACGGATAAACGGTAAATTGCTTAGCAGATGATGAAGCAACGACTCAGACAATATCCGCCTGTAACCCCGTCCACAAAAGTGGCCGCCTAGGAATTAGAGAGTTAAAAGCCGCAGCTATAAAGCCAATCGAAGAAATTCAAGAGAATGTCTTTCTGAAGCGAGTCAAAGGATGAAATCCCCAAAAGACATTTTAGAGCATAAACCATCAGGCAAAATCAATAAATTGGATTTTGTCAAAACGAGAGCTTCTCCGAAACGAAGGCCACCAGGAATAAGCTGATCGCCTCTTTTTCTGAGACGAGAGAAGGGGCTTACAGTGTTTCAAGCGGACAAGACCTCCACAGGTGGACTGGAACTTTTTCACTTAGAAGGAGAATGGGAAGCACAGAAAAATTTCAATTTTCTGGTGACCACAAGAAACGCCCGTGTACAGTAACCCGGTGAAGGGAACTCCGACGATCTGTTCATCTAAGCTGGTAGCACTAGCAATGCTACCTCTACATTTAGGAGGTCACTGGGATTCCTCACGGAAGGCCGTCATCACAGTTCTGAGCACACCCTACACTCACTGCTGGACCAGACCCATCTCTTTGCTTGGGGGAGCGTGGGGGCGCCACCGACAGCCTTGGCCGGCTGGGACGGCTGTTCCATGCTTTGCCCGGGCTGCAGTTGCTGCAGTGCCAGTGTTTCCCAGGCTCACAGGGCAAGGAGGGGCCCAGGCCAGCTCATCTGCCCAGTTCACACAGCTCCAGAAGGTGCCAGTGTAGGGAGGGCCTGGGCGTGGTTCAGGTACCGTAGGGTCAGAGGCAAGCAGAAAGCAAGAGAGAGACAGACAGAAACAGAGGGACAGAGCTGGGGCGGGCACTTGCAGCAGTGACCCTTGGGGCCAGAGAGACAGGACAGCCCCAAATACTCACCCTGCAGCCCCATTCCAGCAGCACAAAGGGCCCGTGAGCACTAAGTCAGGAGCAGCCCCTGAGCACACGAATGTGACCCAGAAAACTGAAAACACAAGACAGTCGGCGGGGACATGGTGTGACGTCCGTTGGCAGCATTGTGGGGTCACAGGGGCCCCTGTCCCCGGTGACAGAGAGCAGGGGGACGCTGTGTCCTGAGCTAAGGAGTCGGCTTAGCCTGGCCCTGGAGCCTGGGTTGGAGGGGCTGTGGGGACACGGAGCCCCCCGGGACCCTACGAGCTCACGGGCTCGGCGGCTCTTCTGGCGGAAGGTCCTTGGCAGGGTCACTGTGCCCACAGAGGGGGACGTGGCGTGGTCCGTCCCCAGCACTGCCTGGCTCCTGGACAGTGTCCCCAGCCAGCCAGGGGCCCGCCAGCCCCCTCACTGTCCGCGGCGGAGAGCCCCCACCCTCTCCTTCCCGCCTGCCTGCGCCCTTCGGCATCTCTTCCCTGCGGCAACACCCCCCTCTGCCGGCCCCCCGAGGTCCTGCTGCCTGACTCACTCAAAGCCCCACGCGGCTCAGACCCCCGCAGAGTGTGAGAACCTCCCGCAGGGGCGTTTTGAGATGGGGGCGGGGGTAGAGGCTGACTCCAGCCTGCCCTCGCAGAGCAGAGTCAGGAGTCAGCCCCAAGCACCTCCCCAAACCAAACAACCGAGACTTTGTTTTAGATTTTTGGGGGAGGAAAGGGGCACACCCAGCTGTGCTCAGGGTTCACTCCTGACTCTGTGCTCAGGGACGGCTCCTGTGCGGGGAGGGGCTCGTGGGCCATTTGGAGCGCCCGGGACCAAACCCACCGCACCCTCTGCGCCCCTCAAAAGAAGAGGAATGAAAGACTTCCGACAGCGGGCTCCGTCCTGAGCTTCTGCCTCTCCCCTCTCCGTCCTGAGCTTCTGCCTCTACCAACCTCCCTCTTCTTTGGCTGAGCCTCTCGGCAGGATCGAGGGAAGTGCCGGGCAGCTGACCCCCCTCCAGCCCTGCCGCTGTCTCTGTGTGTGTGTCTCTCTCACTCTCTCTATCTCTGTCTCTGTCTCTGTCTCTGTCTCTGTCTCTCTCTCTCTCTCCCCTCTCTCTTTCCTCCTCTCTCCTCCCCTCTCTCTGTCTCTCTCTGTGAGTGGGGGGAGGGGGGTGGCCCTGACCAGAGAACAGTCCCCGGTCACCTCTGCCCGAGGCATCTGGCCCGAGGCTCTGAGCCCCCGCGGTGCCCAGCTGAGGCCCTGCTCTCTGTCCCTGGACCACAGCAGGGAGGGGCTTGAGCATGGGAGCGTGCGGCGGCCGTGTCCCAGCACCGGCAGGCTCCGGGTGGGCGGCCCCTACACAAACACACCCGCCATGGCCCCCGCCTGGCCACGCTGGGGCGCTGTTGGTCACTGACCGGCCCAGCGCTGGCCCCGGTGGCTCCCAGGAAGCCACTCAGTGACCCCAGCTGCTGGAACCGGCTGAGTGGCAGGAGCAGGGCCCATGGACCTGTGGGTGGAGAGCCCCGTCCTCAGCACACCCCCCTGACTGACAGCCCGGGGGGAGCCAGGGCACGGCCCACAGACTCCTGCTCGCCTGCGCTGGCCTGCCCAGGCCCAGCGGTGTGCCTGGGGGCCTCTCCGGGGCCATCTCTGGAGACAGCAGTGAGGGGACGGCAGTCACGGCCCCCACGGGGAGCTGCCTCTGTGAGATGGCTGCCCAGGAAGCCAAGGGCCGCCCCCTGCCACCAGCCCCCTCCTCAGTCAGCCTGCCGGTTGCTGCAGGGAGCAACAGTGCGTGCGTGCGAGTCTGCGTGTCTGTGTGCATGCCTGCATATGTATCTGCATGCGTGTCTGTGCATGTCTGCATGCGTGAGCACGTGTGTGTCTGCACGTCTGCATGTGTGCATGCCTGCCTGCGTGTCTGTGTGCCTTTATGTCCATGGGTGTGTCTATGCATGCATGTTCGCGTGCACATGGTCTGCATGTGCATCTGCATGCATGCGTGTGTGCCTGCATGTCTGTGTCTGCATGCCTGCATACCTGCACGTGTGTGTGCATGCATGCCTGCACGGGTGTGCCTACATGTATGTGCCTGCACGTGTGCATGCCTGCATGCATGTGTGCCTCTAGGTGCATAAGTCTGTGTGCATGCCTGCATGTACTTGTGCATGTATGCCTGCATGTCTAGGTATGCACGCCTGTGTGCGTGCATGCCTGCGCGTGTGCATGCCTTCATGCATGTGTGCCTGCATGTCTGTGTCTGTGTGCCTCCATGCCTGCATGCCTGCATGTGTGCGTGCCTGCATGCATGTGTGGCTCTAGGTGCATGAATCTGTGTGCATGCCTGCATGTCCTTGTGCATGTGTGCCTGCATGTCTGTGTCTGCGTGTCTGCATGCATGCATGCCTGCACTTGTGCATGCCTGCACACATGTGTGCCTCTATGTGCATGAGTCTGTGTGCCCGCGTGCATGTTTTTGTGCATGTGTGCATGCACGTGTGCGTGCCTGAGTGCATGTGTGCCTGCATGTTTGCATGACTGCATGTGTGCCTGCATGTGTGTGCCTGCATGCGTGTGTGCCTCTATGTGCATGAGTCTGTGTGCATGCATGCAAGTCCTTGTGCGTGTGTGCCTGCGTGTCTATGTATATACGCCTGCATGCATGTGTGCCTGCCTGTGTGCATGCATGTGTGTCCTCATTCCAGGAGCGGGACCCACACGTGTGCACGCTCCAGGAGCGGGCCCCTGCCTTAGTCCCAGAGCAGCACAGCCACAGCTGCGCCCGAGCAGGACCAGAGCTGAGAAGGTCTCCGTCGTCTCTCACACGCACGCACGGGGGTGGAGGCCGCCTGTGTGTCTGCCAGGGCTCTGGGTGAATTTGGCATCTCATAAGATGTTTCTTCTAGTCCATTTGGTCTTTTGAAGTAACTCGGCCAACTCCAGCAAAGAAAAATAAATCAATATGCACGAAAGTGTTTCCTGCTGTATGGTACATACATAAGGAAAAAATAGAAATTCTGTAAATATCCAGGAATGGAGAAGTGATTAAGAGATTACGGTAGATCAACTCAATTGAATGTTATGCAGCCATTAAAAAGGATGATTACGAAGGTGATTCAGAGGCCTGGGAAATATTTGTGATATGACGGGAAGCAAAAAGAAGAGGGAATAAACAGCACAAACACAGTGATTGCAACGCAGAAAAAAAAATGTCAGCCTGTGGACGGTTCCTGCGAGGATTTGCAGAAATAAAATCTTGTAATGAAGACATTCGCGTGATGGGTGATTTCTATTTTCCCCCAGCTTTCCTTTAACGAAATATTTTATATCTGAGCCATCCCCGCCCATGTGCCTCCCCTCCGCACCCCTGCCTGAGCCGGGCCACATCGATCTGATTCTCCTGGTGGAACCACTGCGGTGCTGGCCCCTCTGGGACAGTCACAGGTGGGTGCTGGGTTTTTTCGGTTGTTTTTCTGTTTTTGTTTTTGAGATCAGTTTCGCAGTACACAAAAAATTCACTTGTTTCGCTCTAGCGCATGACTCAGCAGCCTTGGGCATGGCCACACGCAGTCATTCTGGTCCAGTGCAGAGGATTCCCTCTCCCAACAGGGAGTAACACAGGCTGGACTGTCCTCCCAGTCCTTCCTCGCTCAGCTCGGTGCCCGTGAGGATACATGCTGCCCCTTCCTGGACATTTCCACACTAAGGGAACCACGGTACTTGGTGTCACCTTGTCCATTTAAGATGCTGCTGGGGGCGTGGACAAGTTCCAAGCTCTAGGACCAGGGACAGGACAGCAGGGAGGGTACTTGCCTTGCATACGGCTGACCTGGATTCGATCCCTGAAACCACATACAGCCCCCAGGCCCCTCCAGGACAGATCCCTAAGTGCAGAGCCAGGAGTCAGCCCTGAGTACTGCGGAGTGTGTCCCCCAACCCACCACACACAAAAAAATTACAATTAAACGTTCCAGTTTTGGACTAGGGCATTAGCACAGTGGGGAGGGCGTTTCCCTCTTGCACGTGGCCGACCCGGGTTCGAAGCCCGGCATCCCATAGGGTCCCCTGAGCACCGCCAGGAGAAATTCCTGAGTGCAGAGCCAGGAGGAACCCCTGAGCATCGCAGGTGTGACCCAAAAACAAACAAAAAAAAAGGTTCTAGCTTCTCAGCCTCTCCACTATAGATGACCTTTGTCTGCTCAGAGGCGGCTTGGGGGAAGAAGTTTTCAGGCTGGGGCTGCGTATCTAGCCCCCAACCCTGTGATAAAGGGCTCAGAGTTTCAGTAGCCCCCTGGCCTCAGCAGGCTGAATTGATGCCCAGCGGCCAGTGATTCGATCAAGCCCATCTATGTAACGAAACCTCCATAAAAACCAACACGGTGGGTTGAGCACCCGGCTTAGTGACCGCTCGGAGTGTGGGAAGTGACCGTGGAGGCCAGCTCCTGCCTCTCCCCTGACCCTGCCCCACCGATATTTCTGCCTAACGCGTGACTTGCTTCCATGGGTTCTGTGAGGAGTCTGAGCAAACTGACCCAACCCCAGGGGACCAGTAACGGCCAAAGCTTGACCTGACGTTTGACCCGGGGAGGGGAGGAACTGCAAGACTGAATGTGCCCCCCGACTCCTGGTCCAGGTTGGGTGGGTGCATGAGGCTGACTCGCAGCCAGCAGGCTGGTACTCGGGGCATCACGCCTGGCTGATGCAGGGAAAGCCCATACACACTGGCGCCGCGCTGAGCAGCGGGAAAGTGGGCAGAGAGACCCTCACTCAGCTGCCACCGCTGGACCCTGCTTGAAAGGCCAGCGGCACCTCCTCTGGGCCCCAGCACCGCCCGGGTCTCTTCTGGGGAGAGAGCCAGAAAAAGTCCCTGAGCATCTCTGGGGATGGCCCAAAACACCCCCTTAACGCACCGACACTTCTTTCCTTATTACTAGCTTCCTTTTATTTTTATTTATTTATTTATTTTTTGCTTTTTGGGTCACACCCGGTGATGCACAGGGGTTCCTCCTGGCTCTGCACTCAGGAGTTACTCCTGGCGGTGCTCGGGGGACCATATGGATGCTGGGAATCAAACCCGGGTATGCCGCGTGCAAGGCAAACGCCCTACCTGCTGTGCTATCGCTCCAGCCCCGATTTTACATTTTTAAATGGTGACGAGTGGATATTAGTGACTTGAATAATGGTACGATTCAAATTTTCGTGTCCGTAAAAAGAACTGCCTGGAACATGTCACACTTTTGTTTACATCCCGCCTGCAGGCGCCTTTGTTACAGGGAGAGGTGAGTGCTTGTGCTGGGTGATCCGCAGGTCCTGTGTCCGGTAGAGGTTCATCTTTGGCAGGATGCTTTCTTTCTCCAGTGCTCGCTGGAGGAGGTCATGTGAAAGCCTGCAAGTGTGCTTCCCTCCTCACGCCAGCGGGGGGCAGCAGAGAGCTAGTCTGTTGGCACCTCAGCCCTGGCATGCGCGGAGATTCCAGATGGGGGCTGTCTGATACCTGTCCTATCTGTATAGCTCATTTTCCGCGTCCTCCAGGAAGCCTTCCTTGATCACCTTCTAGGTCGAGAAGACAGTCATCCTCTCCTGGTTCTTTGCATTTTCCACGATTCTCCTAGTACACAAACATAGGACTGATGGCAGGGCCACGATCTGATTAAAATGGGGTTCTGGTTAAAAGTGGGGTTTCCAATGCACATTGCAAGCACTCAGCAAATGTTCGGTATGAATGAGAGAATAAATACGTGAACAAATGAACAGAGGAAAGTCGCCTTAAGAAGAGAGCAATAGGGGCTGGAGCAATAGCGCAGCGGGGAGGGAGTTTGCCTTGCATGCAGCCGACCTAGGTTCGATTCCCAGCATCCCATATGGTCCCCCCGGGCACTGCCAGGAGTAATCCCTGAGTGCATGAACCAGGAGTAACTCCTGTGCATCACTGGGCGTGACCCAAAAAGCAAAAAAAAGAGCAATAGCACAGCAGTGAGGACACTTGCCTTGCACACAGCTCATCTGGGTTCAATCCCCGGTATCCCCATATGGTCCCCCGAGCCCAGCCTGGGCATGGCCCCAAAACAAACCAACAAGAAGAGCAAAATGGAACCTCTCAATCTTTTGTGTTTGGAACCAGCAGGAGAGTCTGGGCAGCAGGGCACAGGTAGAGCGCTTGCCTGGCAGGCGGCCAACCCAAGTCTATCCCCGGCACCTCAAATGTTCCCTTTAAACCCCATAGGAGTGACCCCCGAGCACAGAACCAGGAGGAAGCCCTGAGCACCGCCAGGTGTGACCCCTAAACCAAAAGAGGAAATAATACCCAAAGAGCAAGAAACCTCAGATCACTTGTGGGGTTTGTCACCTGAGAGTCTCAGGGCCCTCCAGTCTTGTCTCATTTCAGGGAGGGTGGGGGTCCCGGACTTCACACTTGCACAGACTCAGAAGCAGGGGGGCTGCCTGGACACATCAGGCTGGCAGCTGAGTCTCTGTCCTGGGGACGTGGGATTGTCTGAGACAATCTCACTACCTGCTCTTGTTCAGGAAGAGGCGGTGCTCAGAGGCCCAGTAACTTGGAGGAACCTCCTCTTATCTCAGCGCCCCCTCCTTGCACTGGAGCCCACCGGCCTGGGGAGATGGGAGCCCGACAGAGCACTGAAGACAATGCCTAAGAGGCTGATGCCCTGCCCAAGAGTGTGGCTGTGTGTTCGTCGATTGCCTCGAGCAGGCCCCAGTAATGTCTTCCTTTGTCCTAGCCCTGAGATTTTTAAAAAGTGCCACATTCAAGGCTCTTTCAGGCTTAGGAGAATGAGACCCATCATTGTCACTGGTATTTGGCATATTGGGTACGCCACGGGGAGTTTGCCAGACTCTGCCGTGTGGGCAGGTTACATTCGGTAGCCTGCTGGTTTGTCAAAAGTAAGAATGAGATAACAGGATGTTGTGCGGCTGCATTTGCAGCCGCGCTTCTGGGAGCTAGGTTTTATAGTCTCTGGATCTTAGCCATTGATGGGATTACACGGCAGAGTCTCCTGCCCCCGCGCCTGGCTGTCCTCGCCGGGTCCCTTGGAGGAGGGCGGGTTGAGTTTCCCTCCTCGCCCCCGCAGCCGAAGACCTCCAGAACCCCAAAAGTTCTAAGGGAAAAATCATTACTTTTTTTGAAATTCTTTGATTGATTTCAGCAGACTTATTCTAGCTCTATCTCTTTCACATGGCCTCCTTTGTATATATATATATATATATATATATATGTCTTCTCTTAAATTTTTTGTTTTTGATTTTTGGGCCACACCCAGCAATGCTCAGGGCTTACTCCTGACTCTGTGCTCAGGGATCACCCCTGGCAGTGCTCAGGGGACCATATGAGATGCTGGAGATGGAACCTGGGTCAGCCTCATGCAAGGCAAGTGCCCTCCCACTGCATTATCTCTCCAGCCTCTCTGTGTCTCTCTTCTTATAACAATACTAATTATCGGATTTAGGACTCATTCTAAATCCAAGGACATTTCAATTTCACACTCTTAGCTGGAAAAAAAACCTAACTTAATATAAAAATGTAAGTTAATAAAATACAAGTCTGGGTGAGTTTTTATGGATCAAACTTTTCCAAATTCATACAGTGAAATCTTAATCCCCAGTACTTCAAAGTGTACCTACTTTTGAAGATAAGGCATACAAAGGGGCAATTAAACTAGGTCAATCAGCATTGAGCCTAATTCAAATTACTGATATTCTTCTACAAAGAGAAAAGTTGAGCATTTACAGAAAAATGACTAAATGAACATTCCTACAGAAGCTATAAGCAAGTTTAGGTGAGATATCTCAGGAGAAACTAATCTGGTTGATACCTCGCTCTTAGAGCTCTAGTTTCTAGAAACTGTGAGTAATACATTTGTTATTATTTATCCCATGTATTGTACTTTGTTATGACAGGCCTTGGAAACTAATATACTATACAAATCTATGATTATGGAAAGACTCAAGATATTTTTTTTTAAAAATCTAAGAACTTTAGTCTGTCTCTTTACTACTTATTTTTATTTTTCCATTTTGGGGGAGGTATAAGGACCACCAGGCAGAGCTTAGAGCTTACTCCTGGATTTGCACCTAGGAATTAGTTCTGGTGGTACTTGGGTGACCATATGTGATCTGGGGGATCAAAACCAGGTTGTCCACATGTAAGCAAATGCCCTCTCCACCATCCTAACGTGTTTGCTAAGAATCAGCCTCTTCAGCAAAACCATTAAAATTGAGTTAGTAATGAAAGCATTCCTCCCCTCCCCCACCGCAGGGAGTTCTATTGGGAAATTTATTGCCCAAGACATGGATGAAGAAAACAGTATCAACAGTGTTTTAAAATACAAGATTGTGGATCAAACCCCCAAACATCCCAGAGAAGATCTCTTCTTGATCCAGGACTACTCCGGAATGCTACAGTTAGCGAAACAGTCTGTGAAAAAGCAAGATTCTCCGCAGTACAATTTGACAATAGCGGTTTCTGACAAAGGTTAGTATCACTCTCACCACGCAGAGCAAAAATACTTCTTTTCTTTCTAGTGATGTGTGAGACTCTAGAGGAATGCTGTTAAGAATTGTAGCTTCGATGTAAGAAGCACACAGATGGTCTAGCAGTATAAAAATCAGAGTCAAGCTATCTTCCACATGCTTGGGTCGAGCTTCACATATGAGTGGACATGTTCTTGGACTGCGCAGCTGTGAAAGTGGCCAGGCGACACATCATAAGACACTCCCTACCCATTTTCTATAATCACCACACCATATTTGATGGGGTTCAGACAGTAGGCAACAAATCACGGAGGGAAATATATGTAAATATGCATATATACATATTTTCAGATATATATACCAAAGCTCACATCACCCAAACTTTAAAAAACATGTTAGTGATTTCCTATAGAATGTCTTAATGGCTCCTGCCAAAATATAACAATCTTCACACTGTTTCCTACATGAACACTTTTTTTTGTAAGCCTGTTCAGCAGTGCTTCATAACAGACAATATAAAATATATTCTTTCGTTTGTGTTGTGGGGCCGGCTGCGATAGCACAGCGGTAGGGCATTTGCCTTGCACGCAGCCAACATGGCCGACCCGAGTTCGATTCCTC
>JAOXYA010058630.1:0-11950 GCA_028565675.1 Sorex palustris | reverse complement strand
AATTTAATGAAATTCTATTCAAACTGGAAAAAATGGGGGGCCAAATTATGGTCAAAGAAAGGGAAACCATTTATAAGCTTAGCCTGACTCCATCCCCTCCCCAGCTGTCAGGCTTCCTGGCCGCACACTGCTTCCTCACACACTTCCCTCTCCAAGAGCTCGGTAGCTTTTCCCAGCCTGGGGGACGACACCTGCACTCTACTGAAATGTGTACGGTCACAGGTGTGAGTGTGCACAAAAACACGCTCACTGTGCACACATCTGCACACACGTGCACACTGCACACATTCATGCACACATGCACACTCATGCTGAACACATGCACACACATATGCACACACATTCACACTGCACATCTTCACGCACACATTCACACATTCATGCACACGTGTTTACACATACACATATGTACACTCATCCTCGCATTGCACACACATTCATAATCACAATACACATGAACACGCTCACACATTGAACACACATACTGCACACAAGTACACAGCCGTGCTCACACTACACGCTGATGTGCGTATACTCTCACACTGTAGATACTATATCATACACATTTTCACTACACAGTCATGCTCACACAGCACCCACATTTATGGACACACGCATGCATACACCTACGCACTCATGCTCACAGCACACATGTATGCACATGCAGACATTCGTGCTCACACTGCACACATGCATGTGCACACTCACTGTCATGCATGCATGTAGGATCACACTCATTGCACAGACATGCACACATTCTCACAGTGCAGGCACGCATGACACACGCTTGCCCCACAGATACGTGTGTACAGATTCACATCCACGTCCCAACAGGAGCCAGACCCCAACAAAACACGTGTGCATGTACACACACAAATACACACATGTGCACACAAACGCACACATGCACACACGCGCACACATGCACACATGACACACGCACACGCACAGACGCTCTCACCCCTCAGGGACTTGACACACCGCACATCCCCTGTCTGTGCCCGCCCCTGTGGTCTCTGGTAGCACCTGCAGACTCTCCCTGGGGAAGTGCCCAGCCTGGGCTGGGGGGGCCTCTCTGCTCCAGGCTCCCCTGCACGGCAGGTCAGGTCTCCCTGGGGGGGAGGGGCCCTGAGGGGGGCTTCAGTCTTCATTTTTAAACTGTATCGACAATTAGGCTTCTGGGGAGCAAAGTTTCTGCCCTCTCCCACCACACAAGAATCCAAGACCCTCCACTCCCTCACTTCCAGCCCCCCTACCTCTGCACTCCCACCCCATCATCTTCACGAGAGCATCAGGCTCCCCTTCAAAGCACCTTCCTTCTGGAATATTCCATGCCCCTCTAAGTCCCCTGGGGACAGGGCCCTCCCTCCCAGAGTTCCCTTCTACAGCCAGAACCCTGTGACCCAGGGACCCGGTTCCGTTGGTTCTGCCGGCGAATCCAGATGATCCATTGGGCTTCCTGTGGGTGCCTGGTGTCCCCGAGGAGGCTGGGGGAGCCCGGTTCTGTTTGGAAACTCACCTCCACAGGGATGGTGGGGCGCTGCAGGCTGGTGTTGACACTGCATCAGCATCTACACCAACCCTAGAGAATGCGGAGTCAGGGGCTCGGGCTGGGGCAGAGCTGGCCGCCAACTGCCCCTGAACCCACTCTCGTGTCTACACACTGGGTAGCCCCCTCCTGGGTGACATGACCTGCAGGCTAGACATCCCTCCCAGGAAAGGGCCACCTGGGGTCCTCAGCTCTAACCGCCCCTCCCGTGGAATCTGCTCCTGGCAATGCGACCTGTAGGCTAGACCCTCCCTCCACCCCCAGAGGGGCCACCTGGGGTCCTCAGTGCTGACCGCCCCTCCCCCACCCCGAAGTGCTTGTGCCATAGTGTCTCTCTGTGTTGCAGGCGCCCAAGAAGCACCTGCAGAACGGGATCATCCGCGGCTACCAGATCGGGTACCGCGAGTACAGTACAGGCGGCAACTTCCAGTTCAACATCGTCAGCATCGACACCACGGGCGATAGCGAGATCTACACGCTGGACAACCTCAACAAGTTCACGCAGTACGGGCTGGTGGTGCAGGCCTGCAACCGCGCGGGCACCGGCCCGTCCTCGCAGGAGATCATCACCACCACGCTGGAGGACGGTAGGCAGCGCGAGGCGCCAGGCGGGGATTGATTTTTCTAAGAATTTCGCTCAAGTCAATACTAAGGAGCACCCCCACCCACCCACCCACCCACCTAGCTTCCAGCTTTCTGAGCCAAGGAGCTAGCAAGGTGTCCGACCTGCAGCCCCTAGTACAGAGACCGCGCGCCCCCTAGTGACCACGGGGCGATACTGCCCTTTGCACCAGGAAGAACACCAAGCTTGGCTTCCCCGCTGATCCCAAGGAATGTGCGGAGTGACCAGCTGCAGGTTCCTAGGCTGAAGAGAACAGGATCAGCACCTGCCATTTGTGCAGGAGTTGGAAGAGGAGGGTCAGAGAAGCACTCGCAGGCTAGGGCCCTGGGCACAGGACACCGCGGGGCCTTCCTCCAGGTTGAGCCCTCAGATGCCCAGTGTGCAAAAGTTGGCAGGGGGCAGTCAGGAAGCTGACTTTGCATGTTTCCCCAGGCTGACTGTATATTCCCCCAAGCTGAAGTATATTCCCCCAGGCTCATTGTATATTCCCCCAGGCTGATTGTATATTCTCCCAGGCTGATTGTATATTCCTCCAGGCTGACTGTATATTTTCCCAGACTGACTGCATATATTCTCAGACTGACTGTATATTCCCCCAGGCTCTCCTGCCTGTTTTCTTTTGTGTAACCACACTAGGTTACAGGACTGAATATATATATCGGCTACAGTTACAGGCCTGGGTTAGTTCTGTGGGTGCTAAGTGCATCAGTAGCTTGACCCCCGTGTCTGCATCAGACTAGGACCTACGCCCGCAAACACTGCGTAAAGCAAGCGTGGCTTCAGCAGCACTGGCTCGCAGGACTCCCAGGAAGGAAGATCTGGAGAAAGAGGAGCTTGAGCGAGCTGGCCTTGCACGGGGCTGACCCAGCTTGGCTCCCGGCACCCCTGGTGGTCTCCAAGCCCACCCTGAGCACTGCTGGGTGTGGTCCCAGAAACAAAGCAAAAGAGCCCACTTGGCAGTGAAATACCCTGTCCCACAGTGACTTGCCATGTGACCTGAGACCTCTCTTGAGGGGAGGGCTGGCCCTGGCCCCCCTCACAAGCTGCAACCCACTCTCAGGTTCACTCACCGAACCTGGCCCAGTTGTTCAGGTTTCACTGGGAGTGAGCAAAAGGGTGATCCTGAGCACCACCTGGGAACCCCCCGCCCCTGTCAAGAGATTGTTCTCAGCCCTACGGCCAGGACAGCCCCCTTAAATATAAAGCCGCAGGCAGGAGGCTGACTGGGGTATGTGGGAGTAATCTTAGTTTAATCCCTGGAGTAGAGGGTGCTGCCTGCCTGCCCCCCCCCCAGCACTGCCGGGAGTGGCCTGGCACCTAGGGGAGGACTCCACCCCCCAAAAAGGTGAAGCAGCTACGCTGGGAAGAGACTGCCTCCCGGGATGTAAACCCTCAGTCACTGTCACTGTCCTCCCGTTGTTCATCGATTTGCTTGAGTGGACCCAGTAACGTCTCCATTGTGACACTTGTTGTTACTGTGTTTGGCACATCGAATACGTCACGGGGAGCTTGCCAGGCTTTGCCGTGTGGGTGAGATACTCTTGGTAGCTTGCCGGGCTCTCCGAGAGGGGTGGAGGAATTGAACTCAGGTCGGCCGGGCCGGTCGCGTGCAAGGTAAACGCCCTACAGCTGTCTATCGGTACTGGTCAGCCTTTATTCTGAGGGAGAGAGTCCAAACTTATTTATTGTTTGTTTGTTTGTTTGTTTGGGGGAGACACCTGATAGAGCTCAGGACTTACTTGTGACTTGGTGCCCATGGATCACTCCCGGAAGGGCTCTGGGGACCCTACGGAGTGCCGGGGATTGAACCCCTGCTGGTGCATGCACGAAAGGGCCCCTGCCGTTGTACCATCTCCCTGGCCCTCAAATTTCTCCTTTGCTCACACCTCAAGTACCGTACCGCTGGCCGGCCTCACAAGGTGCACCCAGTGTTGCTCTGCTGACAATTCTAACCGACGGACTCTCTGATGGTTTCCGCAGTGCCCAGCTACCCCCCGGAAAATGTGCAAGCCATAGCCACATCCCCGGAAAGCATATCCATATCCTGGTCCACGCTCTCCAAGGAAGCCTTGAACGGGATTCTGCAGGGCTTCAGGGTCATCTACTGGGCCAACCTCATGGACGGAGGTAAGAGGGTGGCAGTGTGTCCGAGGGGCTCGCACAAAGGGCCCAGGGATGGGGGAGGGGGCACCGCCTGCTCCATCTCTTGGCTGGTGCCGGCTGTATCAGCCGAGATGGCTTTGCTGATAATGAGCACTGGCCGAGTCTCTGGGCAGCACCCAAATCTGATGTGTGACCGGAAAGTTCTCTGGGGCATTCTCTTCCTCCCTGTTGATGGGACCTGCTGAAGCTCTGCTGTTGAACTTGGGGGAATTTTGGGAAAATTCTGAGCATCGGAGAGAAATATGATTTCTTACTTCCCAGAGAAGGAAAGTCATCTCAAACTCGCATTTTTATTTTCTCCTCCAGCTCCTCCTCCTCCTCCTCACCCTCCTCTTCCTCCTTCTCTCCTCTTCCTCCTCCTCCCGCTCCTCCTCTTTCTCCCATTCTTCCTCCTCCTCCTCCCTCTCCTCTCCTCTTCTCATTCCTCTTTCTCATCTCCATTGTCCCTTTTTCTTCCTCCTTCCCTTCCCCTTCCCCTTCCCCTTCCTGTTCATCCTCCCCACCCTCCTCTCCCTCACCCTCTCCTCCCTCCTCTCCCTCCTTCTCCTCTTCCCCCCTTCCCCCTCTTGTCTCTGCCCCCTTTCCTCTCCTCTCCACCCTCCTCTGTTATCCTTTCTTTGAATTTTTATTTTCCTGTGCAGTCTTGGGACAGCACTGTCCCACATGTTTGGGTAAGGATCTGTCTGCAGCCCGGGGGCCGGCAGGCCTGGGGACCTGGCATTTCCTGGAGAATGGCTTGGCATGCTGGTTTCCAGGCCGTGGGTGTCACTGCGTCAGGCTGTCCCCACCAGGTCGGGCATCCCGGGCTTGGGCCCATCAGCACAGACCGGGCAGCCACACGGCCACTGCTGGTCTTGGCTCCCAGCTCCTGCCCTTTCTCTGCTCCTAGACCTGTGGCCTGGTGCCCAGCCTGGAGAGGGGACCGGGTCCTAGAGGCAGCAGAGAGCTCCATGCCGAGTCAAGGTGGGAGACTGTTAGCAAATCCAGTGGTGCTTTCTCTCTGTGGCCACACTTGCTTCAGGCTGTGTGTCTACTACCGGGATAGCTCCTTGGCAAGGCACCCGGGTCGGGGGTGACGGCCACTGAGTGTCTGCTCAGACTCATGTCAGGCACACCCACCGAGCAATTGCTTAGGGTCCAGCCTGTATGGCTCACAGAGCATGTGCATTTTCCCTGTGGAATGTTCTAGAACAGGAAGTGAAGGTGGGCTATGTATACATACCATAGATCAGGTACTGCACCAGCAGTCGCACTGAAGGGCAGGTTGAAGTGTGTGAGCCTTAACTTCACACACACACACACACACACACACACATGCACAAACATATGCACACATGCACATAAACATGCACACGCACATATGCACACACATACACACACGCACGTGTACACATGCACACGCGTGCACACACCACACACACACACACACACACACACACACACACACCCCACACGCATTCCACAAAGACTTGAGACAACCTACAGTGTCTTGAGGAAAGCCAAACGTGGCCATTTTGACCAGGGGCCCCTGGTGTTCTGCCATCACGGCCCCCGGCCCTGGTCTCTCCCCGTGTGGAGGCAGCTCCGGATCAGCCACTCTCCCTGGCCACATGCGGTACTGCCGCTTCCTTCCTGCTCCTGTTGGGATGTTTCCAGAACCCACAGGCACCCACACGCTAACCTCTGACCTCCCCAAACGCTGAGCGCCCACACTGGCCTCCATGACCTGCTGCTGGGCGGAGGCCTCACTCCAGCTCCCTCACTGCCCAGTGGAACATTCCACACTGTACATGTGCCTGTACATGTGCCTGCACCCTGGGGTGGGCAGTGGGCGCTTCTGCTCTGTCCTGGACTGTGTCCCCAATACGGTTACACAGAACCCGGTCAGGAAGTGTGCCTGGGATCACACATGTGAGAACAGATGTGCACACGCAGGCAGACACTCTCCCCACATGGACACATACACATTGCATGTGCCACCTGAATCAACCCCTGAGTGTCCTACCTGTGTGAGCATGCCAACAGTGCCTGCATGAGCAAGGATCAGATGCATACACACATGTGCACGCAGAGAAAACACAATATACATACACAGCACCCACACCCACACAAACATGCTTTTGTGTGCACCATATACATACTCTATGTGTGTACACATTAGCATGAATTCACATATTAGACATGTAAACATATGCCCACATGTGTGCAAGTATGTACGTACTCAGTCATGTTGCGACATGACCCAAACACGGACATACGTGTGTACTCACACACACACACACACACACACAGGCCAAAGCCACTGAACTGGAATCTTTGGAATCAGCAGTTGTCCCAAATATTTCAAAGCTCTGTTTAAGAAGCGTGTTACATTGTAGAAGTGACCTGGTCAGATAAACCAACTCATCGGCCTGGCAGGGTAGGTCTGACCCAGGGGGTTGCTGAGATTTACTCAGAACCCGAGGTCTCGGTCATCGCTGCCCCTCTGAGGTCCTGGGATGGCCCTTTCCAGGGCCCCGCCCCCTCTCTCTTGGTGGGCCCTGCTGCTGGGCCTCTCACAGGGCTAGGGGTGGGCTCCAAACTTGTGCATGCACACAGCACATCAGCCTCTGCGAGGAGAAAGGGTGTCGGGAAACCACACACCATCACTTGGTTTAAAAACGGTCTCAGTCCACGAGGGTTTGCCATGGGGATAACCCGATTTCCAGTTCCCACCCATTGTCTCGAAGCTGCATGGCTGGTGGCTGCCTGGGCTCACACCATTCCTGGTGCCTTTAGTCCCGGCCTCAGCGGCCATCTCTGGGCCTGTGACGGGCACCGCGAAGGGAGAGACGAGTGGCTGTCAGCACCAGACAGGGCGCGCATAGGGCTCCTCCACAGCCCCCCACAGACCACCGGCCCCTGCAGATCCCTGCTCTGCGCAGGAGCTGGCCTAGGCACTGGCTCAGGCTGGACCTGAAGGAAGGATCCTTCCTTCTCGCCCCCTCCCCCAGGTCTGGCCACAGCGCTGTCCCCAACCCCATCCTGGCCCGACACTTCTCAGGGCACTTCTTACTGATTAAGGATGATCCACATTGTCCCAGTGACTTGGGTGGCAACTCCTGGCCCTTTGGACTCTGGTGCTGGCTTCTAGAGCAGGGGCCGAGCTCAGAAGAAAAGCCAGTTCCCTGGTCAGTGTGCTCCTGGGATGGCCATGGGGCCCCTGAGGTCAGAGCCCAAGTGAGAGCCCAGCGCCAAGTGCCCCTCTGCCCGTCCCCTCACCTGAACAGCGGTCAAGATCCTGCCAAATGGTCAGTGCCGTGAATCAACTCGGACATGTGGGCTGATCTGGTCACTGGGTAAAACACTGGGCACCCCCCATTAGCCCGGCTGTGTTCTAAAGCCCAAAAAAATCACCTCCGCCAGGGCCCACCCCTCCCAGGACCCCCTGGGCCCCACCTCCCAGCCCAGGTGGCTGGCTAGCTAAGAGGTTTGCAGGGAGCAGGGACACCTGCCACCCCCAGTGCCCAGGTGTGAGGGAGAGGCTGAGGGATGCTTGTGCCCCTCTCCCCAGTTCCTACCAGCCCACAGCCCCCTGGAGGAGGGCCACACTGCCCCGCATTCCGGCTCACCCACGCCACGGTGGCAGTTGCGTGCACCCATGCCGGCCTCACACAGTGCTGGCACATTCTTAGCCCGGGCGCTGCCACGTGGGCTGTCAGGCAGGAGCGCTAAAGGGTGCAGCCCAGGTGACAGGAGGCGTGCATGCCCCCAGCCTGCTTCTCAGCGCGGATATCTGAGAAATCAGCAGCCTAAAAATACACGGGCGGGAGTTTATCGTGTGAGAGGTACAGCGCTCGCCCTGTGGGAGTCAGAAAGAGGGATGGGGGGTGGGCAGGGATACTCTCAAACCCCCGGCTTGCCAAGTGGGGGGCTCACCCTGGATCACTGAGTGGAGATGGGGTGTCCTGGGGTGCTGGTATTGATGAGACGAGACGTAGGGTGCAGTGCAGACTCGCCAGTCTCCGCACCCATACCCAGAGTTTGGGGAGAGTTGGGGGCTGGTCTTGAACAGTGTCCCGGAGAACCTGGTCCCTGCCCTGGGCACCATCTTGGGGCAAGACAGAGGGATACAGGGCCAGTGGCAGGACCCAGCAGCCTTTGCATTATCTCTGGGAGAGACAAAGGGATGTGGGGACCTAGTGTGGTACCCAGCAGCCTTTGCATCATCTCTGGGAGAGACAGAGGGATGCGGGGACCCAGTTCTGGTACCTGGTGGCCTTTGCATCATCTCTGGGAGAGACAGAGGGATGCAAGGACCCAGTTCTGGTACCTAGTGGCCTTTGCATCATCTCGGGGTGAGCCAGAGAGATGCAGAGACCCAGAGCTGGGATCCAGCGGCCACAGTCACTGTGCCCGTCTTCCACTTTTGTCTTCCAGAGCTGGGCGAGATCAAGAACGTCACCACCACTCAGCCGTCCCTGGAGCTGGACGGGCTGGAGAAATATACCAACTACAGCGTGCAGGTGCTGGCCTTTACGCGGGCAGGCGATGGGGTTCGGAGCGAGCAGATCTTCACCCGCACCAAGGAGGATGGTGAGAGGGGCCACCAGGGAATGTGGGATCAGGGGGAGGAGGCTGACGGGAACTGTCCTCTCTGTTCCTGGCCATGGTCCCCCACACCTCTTCGCTGGCTGGCACCCAGAATCCCAATGCAGTTCAGACCTCGGCTTCCTGGGGCCCTTTACAGGACCAATCCATTCTTCCGCTCTGCCCTATAATTTTTTTCCTTTGTGTTTTGACTTTTATTTATTTAAATTTTTTGGCCAGGTATTATTTTAAACCAATATGCCTTGGCTCCCACCGCGCTCTGTCTTGCCATTCCTACCTTGTAGGGGCAGAGCAATTTCAGTCCACGTTCTCCATGAAGTGTGAGGCGCTTTGTCCCCAGCCTTCTTAGCTGGGTTATATAACGTCATCATCCCAGGTATCTAGGCCAGCTTCAGAAGCACCTGAAGACAAGTCTATAATTTGAAAACGTTATGTTAATGTTTTTCAGTCTTTTTCTGGAGCAGGGATGATGAGGTGAGTTGAACGAGGCACAGAGGTTGTGGGCGAGAGTCTTGGGTTCCCTGCTGCTGTGAAGGGCAGGACCCTTACACACCGAAACCACAAACGTTGGGGCCGCAGATAGTACTGTGAGTAGGTGTTTGCCTGGCATGCAGCCCACACACACGTTTGATCCCCAGCATTCCATCAAATGCCCCCGCAAAGCCCCGCCAGGACTGATTCCGGAGTGTAGAGTCAGGAGTAAGTTCTGAGCATCAGCGGGTGTGGCGGGTGTGGCCCCCAAAACAAAAGCCAACAAACAAAAAACAACCCACGGACGTTAACAATATTATAAACGTGACCTAAGCTATCAGCAAAAAATGTAGTTTTCTTCCGTCTGGACTTTTTTTTAAAATCTCTTTCAAGAAAATATTCAAAACCCCTTTCAAGATTTTAGGAGCAGAGAAATAGGAGAGGAAGTAAAAGGCAGTTTCCTTGCATGTGGCCAACCCAGGGTGAATTCCTGGCACTTCATTTGGTCCCCTGAGCTCTGCCAGGAACAGCCGTTGAGCACAGAGCCTGAAATAGCCCCTGAGTACTTCCAAGTGTGATCCAAACCTCCCCCAACATAAAAAATAATAATACTTAGAAAAAAAATTTGATGGGGCTGGAGTGATAGCACAGCAGGGAGGGCATTTGCCTTGCATGCAGCTGACCCGGGTTCAATTCCCAGCATCCCATACAGTCCCCCAAGCACCACTTGGAGTAATTCTTGAGTGCAGAGCCAGGAGTAACCCCTGTGCACTGCCGAATGTCACCCAAAAAGAGCAAAAAAAAAAAAGCTGTAGTGATAGCAGAGTGGGTAGGGCATTTACCTTGCACATGGCCGACCCAGGTTGGATTCCTTCATCCCTCTCACTCTCAGAGAGCCCAGCAAGCTACTGAGAGTATCCTGTCCGCACAACAAAGCCTGGCAAGCTCCCTGTAGCATATTCGATATGCCAAAAACAGTTAGAAGTCTCACAATGGAGACGTTACTGGTGCCTGATAAAGCAAATTGATGAACAACGGAAGGGCGGTGCTACAGTGCTACATGACTTAGTAAAAAATTAAGACTCAGGTTATTCTACTTCAGATGAGTAATTCTGCTGTGCCTCAGTGTGCCCTGGATATGTGACTATGTCTCAAACCTGCACTAAAGATGGTTTCGCATAGTATTTTAAGGGGAAACACTGCAGAGTCGTGTCCAATCTGTGTAAAGAAGGAAGTTGGTTCCAAAAGAGATTAGAGCAAGAGAGAAGAAAATGGTGTCCAGCCATGGCAGAGAACACCCTGGCCAGTGGCATTCCCAACTGGCCAGAACTCTGTCCTCAGGAAGCTACTGGGGTAGGAGATGGCCTGTCCACTGCTCCTAACAGCCCAGAAAGGTCCAGGTGGGAGCCAGGCTAGGGATCTGTGCATGGGGGCCTGGGCCAGCCATTGGAGTCTGGTGGTCAGAACCCATCTTCCGCTTCCCTGCCTACTCTCAGGTCCAGCCTGTCCCCAGCAGCCTGCCCGGCTCCTCTCCCATCCTGCTGCCCCCCCCCATGGGGCTCTCACAGCCTTACTGTCCTGGGACAGGCAGGCTGGGCTCCCGGGACTGTGCAGTTTCTACTTTCCCCCATCCAGAGGAAGCAGATGATTCAGAAGAACCTTGTGTCCAAACACAATGCCCCGGGAAGTCACCAGTTAGCAGAGAGAGTGCAGTCTTTGTCGTGGTGAAGAGGCCTCGACTCATTCCCAACGTGTCAGATGTGGGCCCTGTCACCAGCTCCATGAGGCGTCGGACACTGTCCCATCCTACCTCTCCTCACAGACACATGTCCCACCTGAGGATGAGGCTTCTCAGAACCCAGATTTCGAGACTCATAGATGCAAACACCTCACTTGACACCCGGTGGGAGGTTCCTGACACGAGCTATCTGATTATTTGATCTCCACTCCTTCAAAGCGGAGGAGGAAATGCTTCTGTACTGCTAAAATGATAACACAGATGTCACTGGAATTATTATTTAAAGAGAACATTGATCAGCAACATAAATTTTGACACCCTCATCTTTCAGAAGCCTGGCTCGGAAATCTCACAGGGAGGAAAGGATTACCAGTGATGGGCGATCGGGGATCAATGTTCAATCCTCTGATTTTAGAAATGGTGGCTTCTCGCTCAGAACTTGACCCTGAGCCTCACAATCTGGACTGTCAATAAGTTATTCTTGCTTGCTCATTTGGAGCCAAGAATTTATCAAGATAACTCAGCTCCAAACATGCACCAGGACACCTGGTTTGGTTTTGCCTGTTACCCCCAGAGAAGAGGGGAAGAATTTCATCCCATTTGGGATATGAAACAGTTTGATGAAGGGCCAAATGTCAGTATTTACTTGGGTTTCATCATCAGCATTTTCAAAATAAAACAGAGCACATTGTATAACTGAAACCCAAGCACAAAAATTTGTAAGTCTACAACTATACCTCGGGCTGGAGCGATAGCACAGCGGGTAGGACGTTTGCCTTGCACGCAGCCAACATGGCCAACCCGAGTTCGATTCCTC
>JAOXYA010058610.1:0-24399 GCA_028565675.1 Sorex palustris | reverse complement strand
CCCAGGCACGAGGCCCCGCCCCATCCCGAGGCCCCGCCCAGACACGAGGCCCTGCCGAGCCGTAAGGCCCCGCCCAGGCACGAGGCCCCGCCCCATCCCGAAGCCCCGCCCATCTATGAGGCCCGTCCAAGCACGAGGTCCTCTCAGGTCCGAGGCCCCGCCCAGACACGATGCCCCGCCCCACCCGGAGGCCACGCCCACCCCGAGGCCCCGCCCCACCCCGAAGCCCCGCCCATCTACGAGGCCTGCCCAAGCACGAGGTCCTCGCAGGTCCGAGGCCCCGCCCAGGTCCGAGGCCCCGCCCAGGCTCGCAGCCCCGCCCAGGCTCGCTGTCCAGGGAGACGAGTGACCCTCGGGCCCGTGTTTAGGGCAGGCCTTGTGATCAGCACCTTGGCGTGGCGCCGGCCCTGGCGCGACCCCTCGGAAACCAGGGGCGCGTCCCCCGCGTTCCTGCACCACCATCGGCGCGGCACGTGTCGCCTCCACGCGCCCATCCTGGACCTGAGCTGGCCCCGGCCCCCATGCGTGTCCACGTGGACTCCCCTTCCGCCGGGTCACGCCTCCCCAGCCCCGGGGGTCCCCGGCTCGTCCCGGGCCCCCCGCAGGCACTCTGGGGCTGGTGGATGCGGGCCCTGGGGGGGGGTCTTCACTGGTCGCCCCCCTGCCTGTCCACTCTGAGGTCGTTACCACCGTGAGCCCGGCTGGGCTGCTGTAGGGACCCCCGTGCACTGCCCAGACATGACACTGGGGTCGGCGCCCGTGGGCGAGAGAGAGGGGTTTCCCGTTGTCAGAGTTTGGGGGCCGCCTGCAGTGCAGGGGGCTCCTCCGGGTGGAAGGTTCTGCTGTTTGTCTGTCTTGCTCGGGGCTCCGGAGGCTGAGCGCGGGGTTGGGGGCGCCTGGGGCTGAGCCCACTCCCCTCCCCCCCAGGCCAGTTCCCGAGAGGCAGCACAGCCGCCCTGAGGTGCTTGCCTGGCATGGGGCCACCCTGGGTCGATGCTAGCACCACCACCACCACGAGCAGCCCTGAGCGGTTCCCAGCCCGCCCCCAAAGTCACACCTACCAGAGGCTGCACAGGAGCCCACAGGGCCGGGGGCTCGGGGCTGGGGTCACCAGGGCGGGGGCTCCGAGCCTGGCAGAAGAGCGAGACCCTGACAGAAGCACTGAGAGTCCGGCTAGCGAGTGAGGAGCGTAACAGGGCAAAGGCAGAGAGAAAAGACACAAACCCACTATCCGGGAAGGGCTCCAACCCGAAACACAACGCACACTCACGCATGCACATGCACGCACCTGCACACACATGTATGTTCACATATATATGCATGCACAACATACACACATGCGTGCACACACACACGCACATGTGCACACGCATGCGTGCACATACATGCACACAGGCATATACATGCACATGTGTGCACACACATACACATGCACACACATACATACACACATGCATATGCATGCACACACACATGCATGCGCACACACACGTCCATTTCTTGGGGAGGGCGGAGAGGGGCAACGTGGGAGGTGCCGCCTTGGGGCCTCGTGGGCTGGCAGCTGCTCACGGCGCTATACGCACGGCAGAGCCCAAGCGGCCTTCTCTGCGTCACGGCAGGGAGTCTGAGACCAGCCAGCACGAGCGCGTGGCCCGAGCCCCTCCGAGCTCCCCCCTTCCGTGGGGCGGCCACGTGGGCCACGGGCCGTCCACGTGTCCCCGAAAGCTGCGCGTTTCCCGACCAAGAGGCCCCTTTAAGAACCGCCCCGACGGTCCCCCCATCAGCCCCCACGGCTCCCCAGGGAGCCGGTTTCTCCCCCCGCGAGGAACGTTCCAAACCCGTCTCTGACGAGCCGTCACTCGGCGAGGAGAGTCCCATTTGTCATCGCTGTCGGAGCCGTGCATCATGTGACAGTCTTCATTACAAGCACATAATTAGCGACTCTGCGGCGAGAGAGTGAATCCCGCAGAATAAACACGCGGCGCTCGCCAACGGCGCGCACGGTGCGTTCTCACGCAGCCCGGCGGCCACGGCCGTCAGCCGAGCGTCCCGGCAGACGCGGCCGTAATTAAATTCCGTTCTCTCTGATGCCTCGCCGGCTCCCCCGTTATCGGAAAGCAACCCGTAATTTCATACCTCTTTTCAATTTGGTTACTGGGAAGGTGTATTTGTCAAAGCAGGAGGCGAGAACATATTTCACTTAACAGTTCGTTACCCTGATTCATGATTTATAAATATTTTGACGTGCAGGAGCTGAGGCCTCCCCGGGTGCCCACCCCGAGCCCCGCCAGCGCTGGGTGGGCCGGGCGGGGGAGGGCAGGGGGAGGCGTGCGGCTCCCGTTGCCTCCCTGGGCGTGTCACCCTCCCCTTGGGATTCTGCAAACGCACGACCCACGCGGCGGCAACAGGGCTCTGAACAGGCGCCGGCCTCACCCCCGGGCCCAGGCCAGACCGTGGGGCCAAAGTGTCCCAGTGGGCCTGAGCTGCACATGCTGCCCGGGACTGAGCAGGACACAGCCTCTCCCCAGCCAGAGCGTCCCCGGCCCCCAAAGAGGTCACCTGGAAAAGGGCCTGCCTGCTCTGTCACGAGTGTCCAGCCCACAAGTGCCGGGAAAGGGCCCTGCTAGGCCCCAGACGGCGTGGCTGGGGCTGCCTGGGTGGATGGAACAGCCAGGTCAGGGCCCGGGGCGGGGGGCCGCTGGCCTGCTGCCCTTCGTCCAGCCCCCATCCCGTGGGTCAGGGAAAGTCCTCGTGGGTGTTAAGTCTCTGCACTTTGGAATCGGGGGCCAGAGAACAGAGGTGACTCGATGCAGTTCTTGGGAGAGTCCTGGGGGCAGCCAGGGACCCACGAGGGAGCACAGAGCTGGCCCTGCCCACCAGGGGCACAGCCACCGGGGGACACGCGTGTCTGCTGAGAGGGGACGCCTGACGGGGAGGGTGACCTGGGCTCTGTCCACGGCGTGGCCTCACTCGCATGAGCATTGGCCCTGCACTGCTCTGTGGCTCTCTCTCACACACACACACACACACACACACGTGCACGCACATATGCACACAAGTACACATGCACACGTGTGCACAAACATGCATGTACACACACGCGCACGTGTGTACAGGCACAAATGTGCACGTGTACACACATACTTGCACACATACATGCAAACACGTGCACACGCTTGCGCATGTACAAATGCATACATACACAGGCGCGTTCACACACACGCATGCATCCACACAACCATACATGCATACACACATGCATGCACACACACACACACACACACACGCCCTGCCAAACTCCCAGAGTATGAGCCTGATCGATGATACCCACAAGCCCCGGGGATCCCAGCCCACAGTGCTGAGATTAACACCCCACAGTATAGACGAGGGAAACCCACCCCCAGCCGACTCCACCCAGCCATGCTGCCTACAGCACCCAGGATGCAACCCCCCCCCCCGAGAGGGGCAGGAGCGTGTGTCCCCTGAGACCCGGAGTGGGGGGTCAGGGGGCTCTGAAACTGGTTCTGCTCCCGGACTCGGCCCCAGAGACCCAGCCTGCCTCGTGCACCAGCCAGGGGTCCGAAGCCCACGGGCCTCTGGCTGACAGATGAGTCTAATCGCAGGCAGGGCAGGTGCCTGGACACCCCAGAGACGTTCACGAGACAATCGGGAGGCGGGGACACGGGAGTCATCGAGCCCCACACAGACCCCTCTGCCACCCGGGCAGGACTGACGGACAATCAAATTAGAAGTGAGACAAGCTGTGGGGCATCTGGAGGAGGAGCCCAGTGGGGGGTGGCCCCAGACCCCATGGCTGCCGTGTCCAGGATGGCCCGTAGCTGGGTGTCCTTGCAGGACGTCTGACCCTGCTGGCCCTGGGGGTGCTCTGGGAGCCGGAAACGGGTGCTGGGGTCCGAGTCGGGCTGCCGGCCTCCCTCGTGGGGCCCGGGGGCTGAGCGTGCCCCCCTCCTTCCCGCATCCTGGGTCCCGGGAAGCACCCGCAGGGAAACTTCCTGAGTCGCTGACGACACCCAGATTCTCCAACCCCCAGTTCTCTTTTCTTTTTTTAAATTGTTTCTTGCTCTCAGGGGTCTCACCCCGCAATTCTCAGAGGTTCCTCCTGGCTCTGCACTCAGGAATGACTCCTGGCAGTGCCTGGGGGACCCTATGGGATGCCGGGGATCGAACCCGGTTCGGCTGCGTGCAAGGCCAACGCCCTCCCCGCTGTGCTCTCGCTCCGGCCCCGTCCAACTCCCCGTTTCCATCTGCACAGCCGGGACCTCCTGCAGCTGAAATTTTCAGGCATCAAATTATATGTATTTTCTTCACATTATATATATTTATGGGTATAAAATATATATGTTCCTACATTATATATCTATAATTGAACACAGAATATCAATTATGCATACAATACGCTGGGATATAAATGATATTATATTGAAACTTAAATTATATATACAGACACATAAACACGTTTTGGCCATTGAAGTGATGAATGCCTTTACTGACCCAAGGCGGGCTTTGTGGCGTGGGGTCGGGGGGAGCGCCTTCCCGAGTTTATTCAGAAGCTAGCATGAAAATGCTTATTCCCGGACAACGACGCATCATCTGCGCACACGAGCGCGAAACTCTGAAGTTCTTTATATTCTCACTCGGACATTAAGGGCCCGCCTCGGACGGTCACTCCCCGCACACCCGCCCGCCCCCGCGTCCCTCCTGCCCCGCTCCGCCGCTGGCGTTTTTCAGGAGAATGCATTTTTAATAGGGCTTTATTATTTTAGATTTCCCCTAGCCTGCTTGTCAGGGCCTTCAAGCTGCCGTGTAGGATGTTAACATCCCGGCCAGCTGTCCGCAGGCGATGGCGTGGGGCCATGTGTGCGGGGGAAAGGAGGGGCGTGAGTATCTCCAGGCCTGTCTGTGGGTCCCGGGGACCAGCCACACAGAAACGCCGTCACAGGCCCTGCTCGGCCCAGCCAGGGCAACGTCCCCTCAAGCACATCTACTCTCCCTCGACAAGACACGCCAACTGCATCCTTCACGCGTGACCCTCGGCCGGGCTTAAGGTCACAGCCGCTACTGACCCGGGCACAGCTGCCCGCTCCGGCCTGCCCACGCCACACATGCATCCGACTCAGCCCCTTCCATCCAGACCCCCCAACTTCCCAGGGAGGAGGCACCCATGGCCCCCCGCCAGCCCCGTCTGCAGCACCAGCAGCTGGCGAGAAACGCCACCCGCCCACCCGCCCGCCCATGGCTCCCACACTCGCCCGCTCTGGGTAAAGATCTCCCGCTGATGTCCACGGCCCGTCGACGGGCGGGGCTGAGCAGCCTCCGAGGAACCGGGCAGGGCCAGCTCCTTCCTTCCACGCCCTCCCCACCTCCACTCCAGACCCCGGGGCCCGGCTCCCTCCGCCCCTCTGGCTGACACCCAGGGTGCCCGTGTGTGCCCAGCCCGGGCCTGATGGGGCGAATCAAAACCTTTAACGAAACAAGAGCTGACCAGGCTCGGCCTTGCGGGCTCACAAGCAGGGGGCCGGCGACCCTGCGTGCTCATGTGGCTGAGGGGACCCCCGTGCTCTGCACACGTCTCTTTTTGCCACCCCGTGGGCCTGAATCCCCCTCCCCGCGGCCATACCCAAAGGTGCTGGGGAACAAACGGGGCTGCTCTGAGCTGCTTCATGAGAGTGAGGCTGCTGGGACATGAGACCCCATGCGTGCCCCCTCCTCCAGGAAGCCCTCCGACCCCCTCCCCCGTCCCCTGGGCGGGTCGTCCTTCCAAGTGCGGGCCACGTGCCAGGACCAAGGGAACCAGTGGGGGCGGGGGGCCCTCGGGGGCCTGAGAGGGGATACAAGAGGGGCCTGCCTGGGACCCTCCCGCCCTGCTCGGGGCCAGGCACTCGGGACCTGGCTCTGGAACGGCCCCATGAAGGGTGACCCCGGTTCTGGTTGGGGCAGGAATTTCGCCCCTCCTGGAGCCCAGCCGGCATCTGGCACAGGTGGTGCCCCAGAGATGCGGGGAAGGAGCCCCAGCACATGGGTGCGATGTCACGTGACATCACCCAGCACACAGGTGTGACATAACCCAGTACACGGGTGTAACATCATGTGACGTCACCCAGCACACGAGTGTGACGTCAGAGAGTGGCTGAGCTGGCCCCACAGGCCTGGCCCTCAGTCTGGGCTCCACAAGTGCCCCCAAGCCCCCAGGCACGCCCTCCGCCGACCCAGGGCCGGGAGTCCCCTGAAGACACCCCAGCTGTGGTGGCTAAAGCCCAAGCCCAGAGGAGCCCGCGTGGGCACTGCCCAGGGGCAGGCTCAAGGGGCAGCGCTGTGGCCTGGCCCCGCCCGGTCACCCCTGGCCAGCTTGGCACAGATGAGGCCAGAGACTGGGGGGTGGCGGGAGGGACGGGCTACAGGGGGCCCAGCCTCGGGCTCTGCACAGGGGCCACGACAGATACGTCCCCAGATCAGAGACGCCGGGACTGTCGGGAGGGGGACGGCCCAGCATGTCGGGGTCTCGGCTGAAAACGCGACATTCACAGGGGCCCCGGGGGGGACAACTTCAGATCGGGATGGGTTTCCCTGGGGTCCCAAGGAATGTGGGGCCTGGGACACGGTGCCAGTTGGGGCCAGCAGGGGCCTGACCAGGCCAGCCCGTGTGTGGTGCTGGGAGAGTGAACCCTGGCCCCAGGGCTAGCTGCTGGGTGGGGGGGGAGGGAAAGACAGGGAGGGAAAGAGAGAGAGAGGCTGGAGCGATAGCACAGCGGGGAGGGCGTTGGCCTTGCATACGGTCGACCCGGGTTCGATTCCCGGCATCCCATTTGGTCCTCTGAGCACCGCCAGGGGTAACTCCTGAGTGCAGGGCCAGGAGTGACCCCTGAGCATCGCCGGGTGTGACCCAAAAAGAAAAAAAAAAGAGGAGAGAGAGAACGGGAGAGACCAAAGAGCACTTCTCAACAGTAAGATAAAATATTTTCCAAACAAAAATGTAATTATAACACTAAAGGACGTGAGGCCGGGAAGAGCGGGCGGCGGGAGGGGGTGGCTGGAGGCAGGCCGGGTTCTGTCCCCGACCCCCTGTCTGTCCCCCGAGCCCACCAGGCGTGATCCCGGAGCCCAGCCGAGTGTGGCCCCCAAACAGACAAACAAACACACAAGCCTAAGGACGAGGATTTGTAAGATAAAAAGTTTACTGAAAGGATGAAACAGAAGATTAGACACGGACTTAACTCCCTTATCGAAAAATCTCAGGGAGCCCTAAGCGGGATTAAGCCACATAAAATCACACATCCGAATTTCTGAAAACACATCCGAATTTCTGAAAACCGAAGATAAGAATTAAAACCTGGGGCTGGGGAGATGGTCCAGCTGGAGCGGTCACGCTCACACCCCAGGGGTCACTCCCCTGCCCCCGAGCCCCACCAGGAGTGGCCCTGAGCACAGAGTGAGGAGTCAGTCCCGAGCACAGAGCCCGGAGTCAGCTCTGAGCACTGAGTCAGGAGTCAGCCCCAAGCATAGAGCCCTGAGTCAGCCCCGAGCACAGAGCCAGGAATCAGCTGAGGGCTCCCCAGACCAGAACCCACTGAGCAAACTGAAGTCTTCAAAGGCGGGAGCCCTCAGGCAGGAGGGCGACCAGGAGGTCCCACCGGCTAACAGGCCACAGGCTGGCTGGTCAGAGCCTGAGCAACAGCCGCGGTGGGCACAGGGACGGCCGAGAGCAGATGCCTGAGGGACGGTGAGGGGCAGGAGCACATCTGGACGCGGCTAACGCCTTAGTTGCCTTAGTTGCCCGTGGAACAAACGCCCAATTAGGCAGCAGAACTGTCGGCTGAACGCACTGGAACTGAAATAAAACAAAATCCCCCGCCAGAATCTCGGAGGATCTTTGAGGCAAAATTTTAAACAAAGCGCTCGCCAATAGAAACCGACGTGTGTGGTACTTTTTTTTTAATTTTTTTTCTTAATGGGGTTTCTCCAAGGTGCAAATTCGGTTTAACATTTAACACTCAGAACAATTAATTCCCCAGATCAACTGAATAAAAGAGAAAAAATTGTATCGCTTCAAAAGATGTGGAGAAAGCATTGGACAAAATTCAACCCCCGTTCGTGATTGAGAGAAAAATAAAAGGCTCTCGAACAAACGGAATCGGAGAAACTAATAGAGCTGAAGAAAGAGACGGTAACGGTAAAAACGCTTATTGGACACCAGGCCTCACCAGGACAGACTCCAGGTCTTCACCAGGGACAAACACTCGAGAGGGCACGGGTGGGGTGAAGGTGCCCCTTCAGGTCAGTTCCCCTCCCACGTCCCCCTCCCACAGGCCCAACGTGGTCCCTGAGAACAGAGCAGGGAGTCAGCCCTGATCAGAGCCAGGTGGCGCCAACACCCACCCACCCCCGCCAAAAACAACAACAAGAAATTCCGAACAAAAGGGCTGGAGCAACAGCACAGCGGGGAGGGTGTTGGCCTTGCACGCAGCCGACCCGGGTTCGATTCCCAGCATCCCATATGGTCCCCTGAGCACCGCCAGGAGTAATTCCTGAGTGCAGAGCCAGGAGGAACCCCTGTGCATCGCCGGGTGTGATCCCCGCCCCCAAAGAAAAAAATTCCGAACAGGACAAGCATTTCCGTGCCCTCAGAATTACTGAGGACATCCGGGACGGGGGTGTACAGGCAGGGACAAGAAATAAAGGGGGACACAGTGAGGGGAAGAAGTCAACTTATTTTACAGGTGAACAGGGCTGTAGACCTCCTGCAGAATCTTACCACCGTGACTGAAATTCACAGATGACTTGAGCAACACTGGAAAACATGCCAATAGGCAAATATTGATTTTCTTAATAAACAGCTGCTTGATGATCGGTGAGCAATCACAGACACTTTGAAAACCATTTGTAAGAGGGCTGGAGTCCGCCCATGGCTGGAAACCATCTAAAAATAGAGACCGAGACCCCCCGACTATAAGCTATAAAGCATTGCTCAGGAAAAGTGATTTTTTGAAAACACAAAGATAAATTTCCTATTTATTCATTAGAAAGCACAATCCTGTTTAAATATCAATTCCCTGCAAGCGGATCGATAGTGTCAGCTTTCCAATCCCCCAAAACCCTAGAAGACCCGATAGAGAAATTGAAAACCTAATTCTCAGATTTATCTCTAGATGTCAAGAGTTGATATGCACCCAAAACTCAGATTATGTCAAAATAATTCAAAATATTATCTGAGAAAAACATTAGGTGACAACTATGCTCTGATTTCGAGATTGACCATGAAGCTCCACTAGGTAAGACCAGGTATTGTTCGTGCCAAGAGATAACTCGACCAGTGAACCCAGCACTGGGGCCTCTTCGTCCGCTCGCCTGTAGGGCCGGGAATTCACTGAAGCAGCCACAGCCTTTTCCGCGAGTGACAATCAAACCGCCCGCCAACATCACGGCGCGAGACAAATGCGGACGCTTCCCACAAATATAATTGCAAGATGCATTATTTACAAAAGGTGAGAGGCAGAGTAATGAATCTTCTAGAAGGAAACACCTTTACGATTTGGGGGTTAGGAAAAGACTTTCGGAGAGGACGCAAAGCTGCGATCATGAAGGAAAACTATAGATTTCACTTCATTTATACCCTGTGTTCATCAAACATGCAGTGACGCCCACGGGGAGGCTGAGGGGAATATCCGAATGCACAGCGCTGATGGTGGACTCCGGGTGTGGAGGACAGACGGTCGGCCAGAGACAGGCAGGAAGTCAGTCAGAGACAGGCAGACAGTCAGTCAGACAGACAATCAGGCACATGGTCAATCAGAGACAGGCAGACAGTCAGAGACAGGCAGAAAGTCAGTCAGACACAGGTAGCCAGTCGGTCAGAGACAGGAGTCAGTCAGAGACAGATAGTTGGTCAGTCAGAGACAGGCAGTCAGTCAGACAATCAGGCACATGGTCAACCAGAGACGGGCAGATGGTCAGAGACAGGCAGACAGACAGGCAGATGGTCAGTCAGGCAGACCATCGGTCAGAGACAGGCAGTCAGTCAGATGATCAGGTAGAGGGTCCGAGACAGGCAGACAGTTGGTCTGAGACAGGCAGATGGTCAGTCAGGAACAGGCAGACTGTCAGAGACAGACAGACAGAGATAGGCAGACGGTCTGTTAGAGACAGGCAGACCGTCAGTCAGAGACAGGCAGTCAGACAATCAGGCAAATGGTCAGAGACAGGCATTTGGTCTGAGACAGGCAGATGGTCAGTCAGGGACAGGCAGACCGTCAGTCAGAGACAGGCAGTCAGTCAACAGGCAGCCGGTCGGTCAGAGACAGACACACAGGGACACACGTGAGCACTCACGGTGGGACTGGGGGAGTAAAGACGGAAGCAGGAGGCTCGGCCTCTCGCTTTTGGGGGTGTCAGAGCGTGGCAGTCCTGAGGCGCTGGGCCCCTGGGGTGGCGGCTGTAATCACGTGAGCACCCCAAGGGGCCGAGCGCAAGAGCCAACCCCAACCCGGCTCCGTCCCCGGCACCACCGGATCCCCAAGCCTCACGGGGCAGCCGTGGAGACCCCGAGTCCGGCGAGAGGCAGACGGACAGAGGGGCAGGTGGTCGGGACGCAGGGGACAGTGAGCTCCGGTTCGCACAGGACCCGACTTCTCGGCTCTCTGGGGTCCTAGGTGGTGCTGCCCGGTGTCTGGCAGGAGCCCCCCGAAGAGTGACCGTGGGACCCCACACGTCCACCGCACGACCACACAGCTGCCCGCGGAGAAAGGGAGGGCTGGGCTTCCCTGCACCAACGCTGTCCTCGGGGCGAGACAGCCCCGGGCTGCTGACCCCGCCTGGCACCCGGCAGAGCCCAGCTGCACCCCAAAGCAGTGCGTCCCTGAGCACTGCGGCTGGGCCCCTGAGCACAGGGTGGGTGACCCAAGGAAGGGTCCGAGGGGCAGGAGCAGCATGAATGCACTTGGATGAGGCTGCGGCCGGTGGGACCATGTGAGCTGTGGGCGGATTAGGCGCTGGCCGGACCCCCGGGGACGTCAGGGCTGGGCTGAGCTGAGCAGCCCCAAACCCGACACGGCCAGGAACAAGCCCCCGAGACCAGCAGCAGCCGGACGCTCCCTCTGTGGCCGGTGTGGGGCCCCAGGGCCCCTGAGCACCCGTCCACCCTCCCCCACAAACACCAGCCAGGCTTGCCCCAGCCTCTCCTCCCAGGACATGGGGAAGTGGACGGGGGGTGGGGGTGTCACTGCAGCCTCTGCCCGTGGCCTGCCCACCCCTCGCACCCGGGACACGCTCCCAAGCCCCTGCCCGCAGCCCCGGTCGTGTCCAGCAGATGCCGTTGACCTTCCCTGAGCAGCTGCTCGGGGCCCAGAGGACAGGGACCCCACGTCCCGCGACACCCCGTGTCTCTGCGCCGCCTGGGCCCCGCGGTTCTCTTTCGGGAAGAGGGGTCTGGAGTTAACTGCTGCTCCAGAGGGAAGGGGTGGGGTGGGACAGCGGGGGCGGGGGCGGCCCCGGCAGGGGGGGATGGGGGAGGCGGGGCCCGGTCAGTCGTTTCTGTTTAAGGGGCTGCAGGGAGACGCTGAGGAGGCAGAGTCACGAGCCTCCGGGAGACGGGCCGTAAATGAGAGAAATCACCCAGAACGAACGGCACCAGCTGCCGCCCGAGCGGAGCCAGCCAGTGTGAAGGGGGGACGTGAGGCAGGGGGCCGGGACCCCCGCGCTCAGCCCGAGTTGGGCACCCCAGAAGGGGGGGTCCCGGCCGCAGCCCCGGGCAGGGCCTACAGAGGCCCCCGCCGCCGGCGTCCACGGACGGCCAGGAGTGAGCCTCAGTTTCCCCACGGGGGCGGCAGCCACAACCGCCCGGGGTGGGTGTGTGTGTGGGGGGGGGTCACCCACGTCTGTCTGTTCCGCGGTGCCCCCTGGTGGCGTCCAGGCCTGCCCCAGATCAGTGCTCAGGAGTCACTCCAAGGAGCGCAGGGGAGGGGAGGGTGGCTGGTGGAGAGAAAACCTGGGTGCCCAGGGACAGTGTGGGGGCTTTGCTGCGAACCCGCGAATCCACCGAGCCAGGATGCGGAGGGCAGAGGGCGGGGACTCCCGTGCAGCTGGCGCCAGCCCCGGCCCCCACCGGCCCCTGCCTCCTGGTCAGCGTCTGGCTTGGGAAATTGACCTGAACAGCCTTGATGGACTCGGGGCCGCCCTTCCCGCCTCCGGGAGGGCCCGGCTGTCCCTCTGCGCTCGGCTGAGCGGGCACGGCCATCACGGCGACACCTGTCCAGGGCTGCCCGCCACCTCCGCTCCCGTAAAACCCAAGGGCGGTCGGCCTCAGCTGCCCGGGCACGTGGGAGGGGACTCGGGTGCCCGTGGGCTCCGGCCCTCGGCGGGGTGGGGACCCCGCCTGTGTCCCCCTCCTCGGCAGCTGCCCCAGGTCGAGACCCATGGGCAGTGCTGGCGCGGAGTCCTCCACCCGCAGTGCTCAGGGCAGGCTCGGGGCCCAGCGGACACCAGGCACCTCCGGGGAGCATCGCAGCTCCCCAGGGCCCACTGGCTACCGGGCCGCCAGCTTGGGGACACGGCTGGCTGGGAAGTCCGTTTGCCCGGTGGCCCAGGCTGCGCTGAGAGCCGGGAGTGACTGCCTCGGCGGGACCAGTTCTGGGTTCTGGGGGACACGTAGGAGCAGGGGGCTCAAAGGAGGGAGGGAGGGAGGGAGGGAGGGAGGGAGGGAAGAATGAATGAGGGGAAGATGGAGGGAGGATGGACGGATGGTGGGTGGGTGTGGCTGGCTGGCTGATTGATGGGTGGGTGGGTGGGTGATGGGGTGGCCTCGGGGTGGTAAACGGGCGGGCAGGTGTGTGAGGGAATACCCCTCAGCCCCATCTCCGAGCATCGTTCCTTAGTCCAGGCACTAGGTTTATTCATGAACCGAATCACGGTGTTGGTTCTCCTCCGCCGAGGTTCAGGACACCAGGCCTGTTCCTTAAGTTTTTAAAAAGCCTGAGTTGTGTGCGGGTGCATGTGAGGGGGTGTGTGTGCGTGTGTGAATGTGTGTCTGAGCAAGTGAATGTGAGTGTGTGTGCATTTGTGTGTATGCGCGTGCGCCTAAGTGTGAACGCCTGTGTGTGCGCGATTGTGTTTATGAGTGTGTGCATGAGTGTGAATGTGTGAGCGTACGGGAATGTGTGCCTGTGTGTGTGCATGAGCCCGGATGTATGTTTGTGAGCACACGCATGTAGGTGAGCGTGTGTGCATGTGTGTGCGTGTGCATGTGTGTGTGGCGCTGGGCTTCCTTTTCATCCTCTCCCAGGGCCTCCGGAAGTCCCAACCGTGTCGGCCCTCCCAGCCCCCAGCACTGGCGTCACTGTGGTGAGAACGACCCTCCCTGCCTGTCCCTGCGGCCTCCCTGCCTGTCCCTGCAGCCGAGGTGGCCTTTGGCTTCGGGGCTGACCCTTGGAGGGAAAGCGGGACCCCCAGGCCACGGCCGGGTGGCGGCTCTGAGCCAACATCTGCCTCCACAGCACCTGCCCTCAACGCCCAGCCCAGCCCTCCCAGGGACCCTGACCCGTCCCCGGGGGCCCTGGGCCTGCCAGTGCCAGAAGCTGGTGCTGCCTGTCCTGTCGGGGGTCCCTGAGTGGCCGCGGGCAACCCCTGCAGCTGATCCCAGAAGCCCCAGGGCTCTGTCACCTACATGCTGGGCACCAGGTCAGGAAGAGCTTCCTGCCAGGAGGACCAGCCTCTCGCTGCCATGGCAACCGGAGGGGAGGGCAGGGAACCAGCTGAAGGACGGCCCCACCGCCAGCCCCCGCCCCGGCAGCCCCCATCCCCCTGGGTGACCTGGGAGAGGCTTAAGTGGGGGTCCGAGGGGCCAGCTGCCCATGAGGCAGGGTCTGAGGTGGCTGCACCCCTGCAGCAACCCGGGACTCCAGCTCAGCGCGGGGCAGGGCCGAGGGCTTCCACCAAGACGGGTTGGGCCTGGCCACTGCCTTGGTGGCCCGGGTCCCTGCAAGTCCTGGGGGGAACAGAACCGTTTCAGCCACACTGGGCCTTCCAGGAGCCCGTCAGAGGAGAGATGGGGGCCGCGGGCTTCCCGAGGGCAGGATGACCACCAGGGTCAGAGGGCACAGTCAGAGCCCAGAGTCGCACCCGCTGTGCTTTCTGGGCTTGTGTTCCCATGCCAAGGACCCACGGCCAGGGCCCGCGTGAATGAACTCCCACTGCTCCGTGCCGCCATGCATGTGTCTGTGCATGCATGTGTGTCTGTGTGTAGTGTGTCCATGCATGCATGTCCGTGTGTGCGTGCCTGTGCATGCAGGTCCGTGTGTGTCCGTGTGCATGTCAATGTGTGTGTGCACATGTGCGTGTTCGTGTGTATCCGTGTAGCATGTCCACGTGCATGTCCATGTGTGTATCTGTATGCATGTTTGTGTGTGTGCGTGTTTGTGTGTCCTTGTGCATGTCCCTGAAGGAAGCTGGGGCTCAGCCCACCCAGCCAGGAGGCCCAGCTTGGACTGGGTGGGGGGGTGATCAGCTGGGGTGGCCTGTGGCCCGTCCTCCGGGGGGCTGGGGGCCAGGGAGGGGACTGTGAGGCGACACTCACTCAGATAACAAAGTGAAGATGTAGCAGAGGCCACACCCCAAACTGGGTGTGGGGGCGGGGGCAGGGCCCCAGGGACAGGGCGGGGGGTGGGCACTGACCTGGCGTCCCACGGGCAGGATGAGCTCTCATGGCCGCATGTCTCAGGAACTCCCCGTGTGCAGAGGATCCACTGCGGCCTGAGCCCCCCGAGGTGGACAGCGTCCGGCCGTCCTTCCCGCGGACTCGCTGGCGGTGAGGCCCAGGGGCGCCGGGAAGAGCGTGGGGGACGCTGAGCTGGTTAAGATTCACAGTTACACCCAAGTAACCCCCAAACAGCGAGGCCGAGGGCAGCGTCAGGAAATAATCCCCGGCAGACAGGCTGCGCGTAACTGGCGAAACGGGGAGAACGTCCCGGGACCCGGAGTCTGGGTGGCGGCCTCAGGAGCGTCCCCTCGGCAGAGACCCTCGGGCACCCTTGGGTGGAGCAGGTGGCGAAGGCTCGGGGGGGCGGGGCCAGGGCTGTGTCCTCCCGGCATACGGGCACTTACGCCCACGCCCTTGGCCGCCTGGCTGTGGTGACTCGTGGGGGGCCACAGGAGCTGGTCCAGGCCAGGGGAGGCCCCACTCAGGGTCCGTGACGCTGCTGCCACCTTCCATGGGCCCCGGGACCCCGAGCCGACACCGTCCCCAGGCTCGACCCGCCCCACACTGCCCTGCCCTGGGGGTGAGGGGTCACCCCCAGTGCTGGCCACACCTGCCTGGACCCCACCCCTAGGCCCCACAGTGGTGCTGGGCTCACCTGGCCTCTGTCCTGCGCGGCCTGGGCTCCTGGGGGTGGGGGTGTCCCCCCTGCACTGCCAGCATGGACGCTGCTCTCCTCAGAACAAGGCCACCCGGTGTGTCCAGTCGAGGGGACAGCTGAGCAGACCACGTCGAGGGGGCTATCCCCGCAGTGGCACTGCCTTGGGGTGGGGGACCCTCGCCAAGGAAGGTGAGCACTCAGGTGTGGGGTGACAGGTCGCCTCTTAAAGGGGGTGGGAGGCAGGGTGGGTTGGGTCCTTCCAGAAGCTTCCGTGTAGGCTGGGATGCAGGGGTGTGTCCCTTAAGGGGGGCTCGGCAGGGAGAGACCCCCCCCGTCACAGAGCACCATCTCCAGCCTGAGCCTGAGGACTCGGGGCGTCCCGAGTCGTTGGTCGTAGGGCCGACGTCCGAACATGGGCTGGTGTCCTGCTGCACCACCCTGAGTGGACGGAGCTCACCCTGACGCCCCCAGGGGTACCGGCCAGCTACTGGGAGCATTCACATGCCGACCCCCCCTACCCGCCTCTCCGCTGAGGCCCGCAGGGTCACAGAACCAAGGACCGGGAGCTGCCGAGGTCACGTCTGGGTTTCCATGGTAACGGGAGAATAATCATCCACGTGGCCCAGCCGGAGGGGGGAGGCAGGACTTCCCGCATGCTTGTCTGATGGGGGGGGGTGATGACACCCAACATCCGCCCTGCCCCCACTCCCCATGCACAGTGGGCAAACCCAAGGGTGTCACGGGGACCCCAAGCCGCTACGTGGGCAGACTTGGCCCCCAGCCCCCTGCAGTCGGGGGTCCCAGGGGCTCTCGGTCTGCCTGGGGTCCCCGCCCTTGGGAGGGGGAGTGGGCTGGGGCTACTCCTGCTGCTGGCAGCAGGACTGAGCGCCGGGGGCTGCCACATCAGAGCCCACGTCGAGCTGG
Source organism: Sorex palustris (assembly GCA_028565675.1). Lineage (NCBI taxonomy): Eukaryota > Metazoa > Chordata > Mammalia > Eulipotyphla > Soricidae > Sorex > Sorex palustris. The sequence goes on along the minus strand of JAOXYA010058610.1, from coordinate 8,113 downwards.
GCAATGCAGAGGGCCGTCAGGCCATGTGTGGGGCACTCGTGGGCCCGGCATGGGCTCTGCAGGCCTGTTCCGTCCTGTCTGCTCCTCCCTTTGTATCTGGGCCTCCCTGGCCACGAGGTCACCGGGTGCCTCTCCTGGGCCAGCGAAGGGCCCCCTCGGTTCGTCCCCTCCCCGGCCCCTGCGAGGGGCTCGCCAGAGGGCTTGAGTCCTGTTCCCAGGGGGCACCTCGGGGCGCTCCAGGGTCCGGCTCTCAGGGGATGAAGACACACACCCCAGTGCCCGTCCGCATCCCCCTGCCCCCTCCGGCCTCGCACTCAGCAGTTCCCACAGAGGGACGCAGAGGAGGCCCCAGGCAAGGCCGGACGGGGGCGTGCTGTCCTCTGGCAACCGAGCGAGAGTGACCAGGGGCTCCCGCCCGAGCCCCAAGCCCAGGAAAGGCCTCGGAAACGGCCGCGCGGGGAGCAGGAGCGTCTTTTAGTAATTTTAATGGTAAGAGAAAGTGCTGAGACAGGGGCAGAGGGCCCGCCCCAGGGGACACAGACCCGGGGCTGCCCCGAGGGTGCGGGGGACAGTCCCAGCCCCCTGCAGAGAGGAAACGAAGTGCCCTGGGGCCACAGGCGGTGACTCTGTCCAGTGGCGACGTCTGTGGCATGGAGGTGGCCAGGGCGGCCCGGGGACCCCGACCCGCCCGGCAGAGGAGGCTGCGGAGGGTGCGTGTCCTCTCACCCGGGGCCCAGGGGCGGTGCCCACGACCCCCACCCCAGCGAGGGTGTCTGCAGGGGTGGGTGGGGAGCGGCCCCGGGGGCTGCCGGGCCATGGACAAGGCGTGGCTCTCTGGGCCAGGCTCTGGGCTCAAAAGCTGCAGCGGAAACTCAGCTGGAGCTTCAGGAAACCCGGCAGAAGCTGTGGCCGAGGGGGAGAGTTGCCCCTGCATATGTGTGTGTGTGTGCGTGCGTGCACGTATGCACGCGTGTCTGTGCACATATACTTGCGTGCACCACTCACCATGTGAGTTGCATACACACGGGTGTGTGTGCGTGCATGTGAGTGGGGGGCACATGTGTGCGAGCGTGTGTCCCCCCTGGGCTGCCCCGCCCACCCTGCTGCCTCTCCTGCCACAGCCTGAACTGGGGGAGGGGAGGGACAGAGGGGCCCGGGGCCGGACCCCAGGACGGAGCTGTCGGGTGCTGGGCCGGGTGGGGCAGTGGGCGGTGCTGCTCATCTCATCTGTTGGGAGGCCCCAGCTCAAGGCCCTGGAGGGGGAGTGAGGAGGACACAGGGGCTGACACTGTCCCCACAGGGCCTCAGAGCCGAAGGGCAGGGCAGCCCCTGGGGTCCCCGCAGCCCGGCTAGGCCCCCACCGTCCTGGACAGCCCAGGGGTGGCCCACGCGGGGGGCCAGTGAGCACCGAGTCTGCCGGCCCGACCGTCCACACGCCGGCAGGAAGGACAGACGCGGGGCCGGGCGGCATCAGGGACCTTCAAGCGGCCGCCACCACAGTGGGAGGTGGGGGGTGGTCCTGCCCAGGGCCCCTCGGGAGCTGGTCCTGCCGCTGGCCTGTGTCTCAGGCCCGGGCGGGGGGCCGGCGGGGAGCGGTGCCAGGCGGGTTCGCTTTCTCGCTTTATTCACTTTAACAAGGTGGCATTTGGGGTCCGGCAGCCACGCGGCTCCGGGGAAGGGGGGGCCTCAGCGCCCCGCCCCCGCCGGTCCCTCGGCCGCCCGCCCGCCCCGGCCAGGCGGGGGTCTCTGCTTGGCACTCGGCGGGGGCACGCGGGCGCCGGGACCCCCGAGGCTCTTTGGCAGCCGCGGCCGGCCGGGCTCAGCGCTTGTAGTGGTTGGGGGCGTCGGCGAAGGCGAATTGCAGGCGGTAGGCGTTGGCCAGCAGCAGGCTGATGTCCTGGTCGCCCCAGCGGGCCGTGGGCAGGTTCTGGAGGAGCAACAGCAGGTCCTGCAGGAGACGCGGGTCAGCGTGGACCCCTCGGCCGCCGCCCGCCCGGGGCCCGGGGCCCCGACCCCGCCGTCCCGCGAGGACCCCAGCGGCCCGGCCCCCACTGTCCAGCGGAGGACAGCTGGCTGGACACAGCCGGGCGCCCTCACATCCAGGGGCCTGCACGTGAGACGCCGCCCACCCCAGCACCCGGCCCTGGGGCTCCCCCGGCCGCCCTAACCCCCCCACCTCCCCCCGGCCCATTTCCTTCTGCATTTCGGACACTTTCTGGGGCCTTTAAATTGAATTCACGGAGCAGGATTCAGTGGCGGCGTGTCCCCGGGGACAAATCAGCATCAATCTCCTGTCGCTCCCCATTAGGGACGCCTCACACGGGTGCCAATCCAATTCTGAGCGGGTCGTAAATAAATACCTTTGGTTTTATTTTTAATCCACTTGGCTCCATATTATCCTGACCTCGCCGCCCGCAAGGTGAGCGGCGGCCCCTCCCCCCCGGCGCTCCCGACACTCAATTTCAGAATCTAATTCCGCGCCAGGAGCCGGGTGGGCAGGGCAGCGCCGCCCGGGGGAGGGTCCGCACGACCTTCCCGGGGCCGAGGGCGCCGCCGCGGGGGGCCTCCGACACTGACTTCCCCAGGGCCGTGCTGGGGGCTGCCGGGGCCCCGGACACTGGAGGGACGGGCCACTGTGCGGCTAGCGCCGCGTCCTCCTGTCTCGCTGGACACAGGGCTGGACACCCTGGGCCCATCACAGGGGCCCTGCTCTGGCCACTCATGTGGCAGGGGCAGCCGAGAGGCCACAGAGCCGCGGGCCCGTCCACAGCGCAGAGCGAGGGACGCAGGCCCCATCCGTCCCCGGGGAGCCCAAGGCAGGGCCAGGACCCGGGCGTCTGGCGCTGCAGCCCCACAGGAAGGCCACAAGGGGGCGCTTCTTTCCAGCGGACGTGAGACCCCAGAGCCTCAGCCCGGTGGGGACCCCCATCCCCACCACCCCACCTGGTCGAGCACGTGCCAGGCTGAGCAGGGGGTCCCGGGGCCAGCCCGGAAGGATGCATGGGGGACAGGCCCAGCCCAGCAGGAAGGCCAGGGGACGCCCACTGTCCTCCCTGCACCAGCCCCTGCCTGCTGAGGCCTGTGGGCTGTGGGGGACCCCGGATGTACCAGACCGAGGCCCCAGGCGCCAGCACCCTGACCTTGCCTCAGTTTACCCTTCCAGGGGGCATCACAGCCCTGAGCGTGTGCCTGACCAGCCCCCCATGTCCACCCCAAGAGGCCACCCCCTGCCTGGCTGCTGCCCGGGGCTGTCCCAGGGGCCCCACGGGCGCCCGCGTAAGGCTCAACTAACTGGATTTTCCCTCTAAGCGTCCCGGAATGACGGACGCGGAAACATCGATTTGCAGCCTGGCATTTCCTGACATTTGCTGCTTCGCGCGGACACGGGCGGAAGTGCCCCCGCACGGCCCGTTAACCCCTGCTGGACAGCGCGGCCACAGAGACCCGCCGGGGACGGGAGAGGAGGGCGCTGGGTGGGGTGGGCACCCATGGGAGCCGGCACTCGGCCCACTGCGGCATCAGCAGCGCCCCCGCCAGGCCCAGGGGAGGCGGTGGACACGGGACCCGGACCCAGGGCACTGAGCCGCACAGACCCCCTCAGGCCTGGGGTCGCTGGGTTGCTGTCCCTCCTGCAGGGCCCCGGGGCCTGGGCCAGCTGCCCGGGTGCTACCGGGGCCTCCGCCTGAGGCCACCAATGCCGGTGACTGAGCCCAGCAGGGCCCAGGGTCTACCTGTGCTGCCCAGGGCAGGGTGGGCTGCCCGGGTGCCTGCAGGGGGCCCCCAGCAACCACCCCTGGGCAGGCTCGCTCTGGCCGGTGTCCATGGTGGGGGTAAGAGCCTCAAGACCCCGCCCGTCCCGACAGCGGCGGGCTGGCAGCGGGCGCCCCGGGAGGGGACAGGCTCGGGGACAGCAGCCCAGGGAGGCCCTGACAGGCCTGCAGCCCGGCGCCCGGTGTGGGAGCAGCCGCAGTGCCGGGCCGTGCACTCAGGGATGAGCCCTTCCCTTCTGGAAGATTCCACCCGCAGAAACCCTTCTGTTCCTATGGAAATGACTTAAAGCGACACATCATTTCCCAAGGGGCAAATTACGGCTCTGGAGCGAGCGGGCCCGGAAGGCCCCCCCCCCCAGGCCCGGCTGGGGCCACGGCGGCCGCCTCAGACGCCCTCGGCAGAGCCGTTTTCCTGAAAGCCAACCGCAGTGTGCCGCCGCCTCCCCCGGCCTCAGCCCGGCTCCCGGCCATCCTGAGCAACGGGGACCCCCATGTCTGGGGCCCGCGGCTCCTGACCACTTCCTCTGCGGCCCACCCAGGCGGGCCCCGTGGCCCCGCCCCCCGCCTGCCCCATGGCCCCGGAAAGCCGACACAAGCGAGGCCAAGGCCGGGAAGGAGAGCCCGGCGCCCCCCACCACCACAGCGAGCCCCAAGGGGGCGTTGGGGGCAAAGCAGCGAAGCCCCCAACCCAGAGGGAGCCGAGCCCAAGCGACTGACCCCAGATGCTCAGCAAGCCACACGCACCCCCTCCCGGTTCCAGAAGTTTCTGCAGCAGGAGCAGCCCAGCCTCAAGTTACAGACACACGGTCGAAGCCACAGGAACACACAAGCACGCGTGGACACATACAGACAAACACAGGCAAATGCACGAACACGCGGACCACACAGGCAAGCAGGCACATGCAGGCACATGCAGATACACACACAGAACATGCAGACACGCGCAGACACGCACAGGCACACACAAACACACACAGACACACGCAGGCACACGCAGGCACAGGCAGACATGCACACCAGACACATGCAGACGCACGCAAACACACATGCAGACACACACTGACACACAGACACGCACACGCAGGCACACGTAGGCACACAACCCGGGCTGACTTGCGGGTCGCACAGACGCACGAGGGCACACGGCAGGGGACGGCGCTTCCGGAAGCTTCCAAGCCCACGGGGCTCACCTGGAAATCTCGCTCCTGTAGGATCTCCTTCCTCCAGCGCAGCAGGAAGGCGGCACAGACGTACAGGTGGAAGTGGGAGAAGCCCTCGGGCTCCGACTGCAGAGAGACAGAGACAGAGACAGAGACAGAGACAACGAGAGAGAGAGGAAGAGAGAGAGAGAGAGTGGAGGTGAGTACGGGAGCCTGCGGGCCCTGGGCAGCCGGACGGTCACTCGCTGGGCCCGGGAACACGGAGTGGGCATACGGCTGCACACGGGCACGAGGGTCTCGCCAGGCGCAGGGTGGGGCCCCCCTTCCCCGCAGGCTCTGGCAGGACCCCAAGGAGCCCCAAACACAGGCACCCGCCCCCTCCCCCACCACGGGCTGTGCCCATGCACGTCCCCCCACACAGGCAGAGGCCAGGGTCTGCGGGCAGGACCCGTGGGGGTCTGGGCGCTGTGGCAGGTGATGGACGGGCCCCACGCACACGGGGACGCTAGAGGAAATGTCGCCTCCCCTGTCCCCCAGAGCCTGGCCCGAGGCAAGTGGGCCGACGTGAGCGAGAAGGGCCGGCGCTCGGCACCCCCACGCCCGGCCGGGTGGTGGCACAGCAAGACGAGAGCCCCCCAGGCCGGGACAGGAGGTCTAATCAACACCCAGACTCGCCAAGCCCCGGACAGAAGGGGCCCATCGTCTCAGCCGGGAGACGCCCGCTCCCTCGGCGTTGGCAAAGTCGACGCCGACGTCTTCCTGAAGACCCAGGCCGGGCTCTCAGGAGAAAGAGCAGAGCCACGGCCAGCGAGACAGAAAGCAGAGGAGAGACGGCCGGCCGGGCTCAGGCTGCAGCGTGGACGGGCGAGGCCCGGCGGGCGGCTGGCCGGCCCAAGGAGGAGCAGCACGGGGCAGACACCAAGGAGCGGAGACGCGAGACCTGCTTGGTGTGGACAAAGGCGAGGGGTGGGGAGGGTGGGCGCCGACGCCTGCCGGCCCCACCGGAGAGACCCTCACACACCTGCAGAGGCCGGGAGTCGGGGGACCCTCTCCTGGAGGGTGGCCAGGACGCTCCCCAGTGCCCGCCACAGAGTCACGCACTGTCCAGCCAGGCGAAGCAACAGGCAGGAGAAAAGAGGAGGGACGCAGGGACACCGAGGCGCGGGCGGGGGTGGCACGAGGCCCCTCAGAGTGAGACGGACAGGGAGGGGGTCTGAACCCCCAAGGCGGCCATGAGCGCAGGCGCGGGGGCCCCGGGATAGCCACAGGCCAGCAGGGCAGCGCCTGCCGGGCACCCAGCCCGGGTGAGCCGCGACCTTTCATTGCCGCGGAGGGCGAGCACGTCGGGGGTTCCCCCAGAGCCGGCCGGGACCCCAGCGCCCCGCGGCCGCCTCCCCGCAGGCCAGCCCGAGGTGTCTGGCCCGTCCTGACGCGGCACTTCCTGGTCACGACGCGACTCTGCCACAAGCACGGTGCAAGCCGCGTCCGTCCGTCCGTCCGTCCGTCCGTCCGTCCGTCCATCCGACTCACGCTCTCTGGAGCAGGAGATGGGGCGGAGGGACACGGTTCCTCCTGCCTTTCCTCACAGAACAGCCGGGGAGGAGCTGTTCCTCACCCTGGAACGCCGGCGTTCAGCTCTCCGGGTCGTCTCTGGCGCCGAAATAAAAAGCGATGGGCCTGCTGGGGTTTGGGGACCTTCCCGCGAGCCGTGCGTGGGCGTGTTCCCGGACACGGGCCCGGAGGCCGCTCAGAGGAGGCTGCGACTCCAGCCCAGGTGTTAGCAACACGGGCATCGTCACCCCCGCCCGGGCCTGGGAAGCCCCCCCACACCTCCTCCCCTTCCGCCAGAGCAGCCCGGGCCCTTTTAAGATTCACCCCGACGCCCCCGCGGGGGGCAGGGCCGTAATGGAACCGTAAATCACATTTCGCGGGCCGCACAAATGGGCCTGCTGCTTGTCCTCGCCGGCTGCCAAGCCGCCCGCCCGCCCATTATCCCCACGCCAATCACGATTATCTCCCGCCAGATCCTCATTGGCAGGTGTCTGTCCCAGTCCTCCTCGCGCATTCCAAATGGCGAGATGACAAAGGTCACGGCTGATTGAATCCCTCGGGCGGGAGTTGCTGGGGGGAGGGGCGGGGGAGGGCAGGGGAGGGGGTGGGGTGACCTCCCCGCGCCCACCCACGGTCAAGAGCCCCGAGCCGGGCAGCAGTGGGCAACGGCCGCAGGCAGAAGGCCCAGGATGGTGGGCTCTGGCCGGGCAGAGGGGAGAGCCACGGTGTGGGATGGGTGGGTGCCAGGCAGGGGGCCTGAGCTGCGTGGGTGGCAGGTGGCGTGGGCGTCCCGCCCGCCCTAGGAAGCTTCCGCGTCCCCCCCCCCCGCATCTGGGCACGGCCCCTCTGGGCACAGGTCCTGCCCACCACACAGCGGGAGTGGGCGTCTCAGGGACCCCACGCACCCGCCCTCCCCCCATGTGCCCCTCCCAGGCCCTGCGCCCGTGGCCGTCCACCCGAGGGGCCTCTCCAGCACCTCCCCCCGCAGAGCCGTGGGCAGCACCGGGCCTGGCCTTCACCCTGGACGCGTCTGGAGCCAGGCCCCGGCCCCCACGGCCCTGCCCGGCCCCATGGCCATCCCTAGGGGTTCCGGGAGCGGCCCCAGCTTTCCCGGCCACCCCCCTCCTGCAAGGGGCCTGGCTCCCGCCATAGGGAGGGTCCCACGGAGGGGCTGTGACCCGGGTCCCGCCCAGATCGAGTCCATGCAGGGCTGGTGCCTCCGTGAGGCAAACCCTGTTCTTCTCCCTCGCCTTAAACACCCCGGTCCCTGCGCCACTACCATAGTCGCTTGTTGGCTTTGCCCTGCGCTGGCGTGTTTCCGTGGACCGTGGTGTGTGCTGCTGCGAGTGTCTGTCTGAATCACGGCCCCCGAGAGCGCGGTGGGTGCGAACAGTCGCTTCCACACAGCGTCTGGGACTCTCCTGGCCGCCCCACGACTCTCGGCACGAGCAGGGCCCGGCCCAGAGCCCGAGCGTCCACTGGTGAGCAGAGCCAGCGCCCGGCCACCAGCCCTGCCCCATCCCCACCCGTCCTGCCCGCGGGGGGCGGCCTCACCCCCACCCTCCCGGACACCCCAACACCCCGCCCGCCCGATCCCCCGACCCTGCCCTGACCCCCGATCCAACTCATCAA
>JAOXYA010058602.1:0-11951 GCA_028565675.1 Sorex palustris | reverse complement strand
CAACAAAGTCTCCAATGGAGACGTTACTGGGCCCGCTCGAGCAAATCGATGATCAACGGGAGGGCCTTTACCTTTTTGTTACAACAAAAGGGTAAGTAGGATTATCAAAAAGTTGTTCAGTAAAAGAAAATCTGTGAGTATTGTTATATCTTACACTGGATTGTTAAAGTCATCGAGGATTTACTGAGCTGTTTCATGCTATTCAACCTTCTGTGGCATTGTTTTTGCTCATTGAGTTCAGTGGGTTTCTTTCTTTTTTCTTTTTTTTTTGAGGGGGGGGTCACACCCGGCAATGCACCTGGCTTTGCACTCAGAAATTACTTCTGGTAGTACTCAGGGACCATACGGGATGCTGGGAATCGAACCGGGGTCAGCTGGGTCCAAGGCAAACGCCCTACTCGCTGTGCTCCAGCCCCGAGTTCAGTGGGTTTCTATGTTACTTTCCTATCTAATTTGCTGTGCTCCTTCTGGGCTGTCAAGACTGTGGAATTTGGAGGTGTCATGAGGCCGCATATGTGACCACATGCTCCAGAGTTTTCAGCCTAAGACAATGTATCCGGGAGTGTCTCTGGCTTAGTGTCTCTTCCAAGATTAATCTTCAAGTGATTATTTTAAATGATTTGATTTTATGACTAGGTAAATGCAGGGGATGGACAGTAAGTCTGCACTCCAAGTAGCTGTGTGACTGCAGGCTAGTGGCTTAAGCTCTCTGTGCTTCCTGGAACCACATGTTATCTGAACTGTGAGGTCTTACTCAGTTACTGGGGAAGATTAATATCCCAGGTAAGGCAGTGCCCAGAACCTGACCCCTTTGTGGTTCGAAAATCACTTTTACAAATCATTCTCTTCTCCTCACCTCTATCCCCCTCCCCCATAGGAACTGTATACGTTTTTTATTTTTTAATTTTACCCACCAGGTATTGGTCCCAGAAAGCCCAGTCTAGGGAGAGCCTCTCTTCCAGGTAGTCCTACCCCAGGATACTCTCTATTATTTTGTGTTGGTTTCCGCCCCTCCTTCACTTTGTAAATATCTGCTTTATGAAACGCTGCTGGGTGACCAAGTCTGAACCTACCATCTGCTCCTTCCAAACCCTCCTAGCAGTAGTTTTTGGCTAGTATTACTGACCCTAATCATTAATAGAAATATAAGCGAGTCAGAGAGTGCCCACATTGCAGGTCAAGGCCTCTGTTTGTACAAGGCTCTCTTGGCAACTTTAGAAAACCCTTTCATTTTCCTGTCTGACCTAGCGCCTGGCACGCGTCTTGTACCTGCTGTCCATCTGTACTTGCCAGACACCCCTGCAGGTCGGAAGGTCCGGTTGTTCTCCTTGCAAAAACCTTGCCATGAGCTGAGAAAACCTAGTTGGCATGAGGGTAAATGTGGAGAAAACAGGCTGCTACAACTGATGTTTTGTGATCAGGTCCTGTTTTGTGACGTTTGATAGATTGTTGGAAGGCAAGCCCCTGTGACACAGAAGGGAAGTGAGGAGATCTGCACCCATCTGAGAAGGAAGCCCTCCACCCTGCATGCCACATGCTGCTTGCCAGTTGAGTCCACTCAGAGGCAGCAGGGCAGGGGAGGCTACGGGCTGCCTATTGGTGGGTGTCCCTGAAATATCTATTTCTGCCTGAAAGCCTTACAGAAGAAAGCATCTGTTCCCACACATCTGCTTTATCAAAAGATGAGAGCAAAGAGGAAGAAAGTTGCTTCATTTTGGAGATCGGTGCTCTTTTTGCTACCCATCCTCCACCTCTCAGCTATCCCATCTTCCCTGAGAAGTCTTGCACTACTATTCTCATTGTTAATTTTATTGTTGTTATTGTTGTTGTTGTGGTTGTTATTGTTGCTTTTTGGGCCATATGGAGGGGTGCTCAGGGCTCACTCCTGGCAGGCTCAGGCGACAATCTCAGATACTGGGGGTCGGACCCAGGTTGGCTGCGGGCAAGGCAAGCATCCTATCTGCTGTACTCTCGCTCTGGCCTCTCATTGTAATCTTGAGTTTCTCCCTCCCACCCAGCGAGCCTTGTTCTTCATCTCTTCTCCCCCGGGGACTGCCCCTGCATGCAGCTCTGTCACTCTGGCATGTACCTGCCAGATGGATCTACTGAAAGATTTTTCTGGTGTACTGCTTCCACTCACTCAGAATCTCCCCACTGCTCATAACCTAGAACTTTGAGGCCCTTTCTGGTGGGACCTCACCTTTCCCCTCTCACTCCTTCCATTCTTTCCAGGTGCTTCACCAGAGTAACCATGCCCCAGGCATGCTCCCCTCTGTACTCACACAAGGACTCTGGAGATCCCTCTACTTCTCTTATCAGTAGATTTCCTTGACTGATGGGCTAAGATGCCTTTTTTAGGAAGGTGGCTCTGATCTCCTCCATGATGTGCCTTTGGTAATACACTTCATGTGCTTTCAAGCTACCTTGTCTACTTCTTCCTCTTGTTCTACAGACGTAGAAAATTGCTTTCTTCTTGCACATAAGTTTTAATTCGTAGGTGGTGGTTTCCTGGAGACAAGTGCTCTGTGTCTGAACACAGCAGGGAAGAATGCTTTGGTTGGTTAGTCATGTTTAATCGGTGGGTATCAAGAAGGAGAGTCGGAACATCAGCATTTTCTGTTTGCTACAAAGGCGTGGTCTTGCCTCACCATTTGACAGGAAACTTCCTTTGAGCAGGGCTTCTTCTCATTCTTCTGTGCCTGAATGAGGTTTGAGTGCATAGTAGACAGGTACCAAGTGTATGCTCATTTCTTTTTGTTTCACCAGAAATTTGATGATTGTTTAATCATATGGTTTGGGCCTAAAACCCAAATAAAAGAAAATTTTGGCCAAAGTCATAGGTCTTATCTGAAGCTGCAGTTTACAACTTTGCTGTTGTGAAGTCTCCAGGTTAGAAATAAATGTGCTTTCCAGCATCTTCAGAGCAGCCGGGTATCTTTGATTTGTGCATCGCTGCACTGTTTTTCCAAACAGTGTTACCTTTGATGGATGGTCCTTCCATGCTCCAATGAGTCTACAGAACCTTCTCTTCCACTCAGAAAAGCTTCTCAGAATGCGAATATGTGAAAGAAGAATTATTAGAAGAATCATTTTGAATGTGTTGTGATCCATTTTTTAAATGGATTTTCTAAAAGGATATGATTTCAGTACTTTATATTTGTAATACAAGATTGACATGTGTTGCTTTTGTAATGTTTCATCAAAGCATCATAGAGTCAAAAAACTGTGTAGAATTCTGGAAACAGGTTCTAAATTCAGTTCCAGGAAAATGGACATCCAACCAGAATTTTCAGCCTTTAATACTTCATAAAAAACATAATTTCCAGGGCCAAAGAGATAGTACAGTGGGATACTTGCCCTGCGCATGATTGACCCAGGTGCGATCCCCAACACTGCATATTCTGCCTTTGCTCTACCAGGACTGACCCCCAAGAACAGAGCTAGGAGTAAGCCCAGAATACTGCCAGGTGTGGCCCAAACAAAGAAATAAAACCCACAGCCTCCAGGGACTTGAGAGATAGTGTTTGGGATAAGGTGCTTTCCTTGCATGCAGCTGACCCTGGCTCAATCTCTGGTACCATATGTAGTTCCCCTTTGTGCCATCAGGTTCTTCGTCTAAGTGAAGAACCAGGAGTAAGCCCTGAATACAACCAGAGTGGCCCCAGAGCCCAAATTGGTGACTCAGTTAAAGAAACGTAACCCTCATAAATGAGAAACAGAGGGAGCAATCTGTAGTATTGAAGGCAGCTCTGTTGTTATATCCACAAGAGGCCAATGTGGAACATATGCCTTCCCATCTTACAGAGATTGCTGCTGATACAGTTCTAATACCTCCAACACAGAGACTCACTCTGCCAGAAAGAGTCCTAAATCCACAGACAGCACCAAAGGGTTGTGGGATGTTTGGAAGTTCGAGTCTGACTGGGAAAGTCAGAAAGTTCAAAACTGCTCTGAGATGAAACTCATTTACCAACAGACCAGCTATGGTGACTGGGCAGGGAGAGAAGGATAGGGACAGTGGGGGAGTGGGGAGGTTGTGTGTCAGCCCCCAATTACCAACCAGGGGAGCGTTCTGTCATCTGTGAAATCATCCCAGCTTTGGAACAGCACTTATGACTTTGAGGAGTGTCAAAAGGGTTGAGGCGGTGACCAGGTGACCATGCTGTCTTGACATTGCTTTGGCTCGGGGCACAAGGGAAATGCAGTTTCTGCCCAAGGATGTCAAGGCCACATTCCAACTGAGAACAATAACCAGGCAGATGCCCAAACCCCCAGCAGATCATTAACATGTGGGTGAGGAAGGGAGCTGATCTTTTGTCTCACATTGTGGCACTGGGCAGCAAATCACAGTGATTTGGACGGTTTTGTTTTCACCTATTAATGGATCTGTTAATGTACCCAGAAACCTTGTCCCCAGGAAGCTGTGAGTGTTGTGGTCAGCAGAAGTGATTTTGGGAGTGAACTTAGGTTCCAAGTGTAGTGTGGTGATACATCAGCTGGGGTCTTGGACAAGCTTCAAAACCCCCCAACTCTGCATTTCCTGTTCTGTGGAGAAAAGAGTTGATTTGTTTTCAGTTAGTCATGTAAGAGTATAGAGGTAAATACTGGCCTCTCATCTGTAAAGCCATGTGAGATTAAATACCATCTAGTGGGAATGCAGAACACGATGTCAGATGCACAGGGAGTGGTGCGGGGCGACAACCACCTTGCCCCTTCAGGCTCTGTATGTGACTAGGGGAGTCAAGGAAGGACACCTACAGGAAACTGATCTCTGGGCAAGACACTCACGTGTGGTTTCTGCTCACACAGACTTTTGTTTTTGTTCTTGAATTCTGTCCTAATATCCTGATTCTGCCACCAGAGCCGGGAGAGTAGCAGCAGCATTGTCTGACCTCTTTTCACCCAACTTCAAACTTGAACTATAGCTACTGTGCCCTGAACACACCCCTGACTTTCATGGCATCACCTAGTCCCAGAGGTGGCACTTTCCCATCTGTGAATTTGCTGTCCAAGCTCTGGGTGGTGCCCCATCAAAGGTCAGAGTCTCTGGCTTGTCCTGCAAATCTCTTCCTCTCGTCGGAAGGCAAAGTTTGATTTGTTTCTCCCCATTCTGTCTTGTATTTGCAGCTCTCCATCGTAGCGGTTAGTATGATACTCTTCTACCCATTGTCCATTCTTCTTCCAGGCACAGCATAGGAAGCAGAACTAGCATCAGCTCTCATGAAGAAATTCTCAGTGTTAGAGGGGGTGATAGTACAGCAGATAAGGCATTGGTCTTGCATGCGGCAGACCCATTCTAATCTCTGGCACCGCATCACCCCATATAGTCCTCCAGGCATCACCGGGAGTAATACTTAAGCCTAGAGCCAAAGGAAAGCCCTGAGAATTGCAAGGTGTGGCCCCCAAAACAAAGGAACAGAACCCCACATTCTCAGGGTCTAGTACTGAGTGGTTGGGTGATGAATAAAGGACAGGGGAGGAGAAGGAGCATCTTCATTACATTCATTAGAGACTTAAATTACAGAGCTTGACATATTTGTTTTCTGAGGAAGCAGATATAGTGGTAACTCCTAGGGTCAGGGAGGTAGTTAGAATAGAGGATAGAGTGCCTTGTACAAAGCCAATCTAAATTTAATTCCTGGAACCTCATATGATCCCCAAAGCCCTGCCAAGAGTTACCCCTGAGTGCAGAGCGTGGAGTAAACCCTGAGATCACCCATTTTGGGTGTGGACCCCAAACCAAAAAAAAAATTAGAATTAAAAATAACAAAGTGGTAACACCTGTGGACTGCACGGTAGTATTCCAAAGTTTGAGTTCCAACTCTCTGTTTATTCTTTGCTGTGTGACTTCAGTTTTAAGTCTAAGTCCTCTATGTCTTCTATGACCTCTGTGTCCTATTTTTATTTCATTTTATTTTATTCTGGGAAATTTTTTCTTTGAACTTTATTTAAACGCTGTAGTTTACAAAGTTGTTTATAATGCAGTTGTTTTAGTACATTCAATGTTCCAGCACTAATTCTACCACCAGTGTGATTTTCCTCCACCATTGTCCCCAGTTTCCCACCACCCCCTAAGTCGGGCTCCTTGGCAGGCACAAAAATAATTTATTGCCTTTCCAACAAATGGTAAATGGAATTATTTAAAAATTGATTCTGTAAAAGAAAGTTTGTGAAATTTTTATATCTCACAAAGGGGTTATTAAAGTCATTGAAGGGCTGGAGCGATAGCACAGTGGGTAGGGCATTTGCCTTGCACGCGGCCAACCTGGGTTTGATTCCCACCATCCCATGTGGTCTCCTGAACACTGCCAGGAGTAATTCCTGAGTGCATAGTCAGGAGTAACCCCTGTGCATTGCCAGGTGTGACCCAAAAAGCAATAAATAAATAAATAAAGGTCATTGAAGATTTACTGAGTTGTTTGGTGCTAGTTGAACCTTCTGTGTTATTGTTTTCGCTTACTGAGCTTAGTTGGCTTCTCTGCTATTTTCCCGTCTAATTCGCTGAGCTCATACTGGGCTGTTAATATTGTGGAATTTGGAAGCATCATGTGGCCACCTACTTGGCCACATGCTCCAGGAGCTCCAGAAACTGGGAAGAGTCTTTGCCTACACCACCTACTGAGGGGGCCCAGAGTTTTCAGCCCAAAGGTCGGTGTACCTGAGATTAGTTTTCCTGAGATTAGTCATGAAGTGGGGCCATTTGCCTGGTTTCAGCTGTGAGGATATAGGTGTGGCAGCCAGAGCTTCTGACAATACGGGAGTGGGGGGTAGGAGGAGGCTGCCAATCCCCACTCTGAGAAGACCCCAGACTTTTCAGCCCCCAAACCAGTGTACCTGGGAGTCTTGTTGGTTTGGTGTCCCTCCGAGACTAGTCCTGAAACAATGAATCTGGGTTGTGTGTATGGTGGCAGCTGTGTGGTATGGGTGCCATGGGTGCCAAGGCTGGTCCTTCCTTAAGCAGGGCAGGGACTTGGCCTGTCCCAAGAAGTTTTTTTCTGAAGGGGCTGCACCTGTAGTGCTCGGGGACTATTCCTCACTCTGCTCAGGAATGACTCCTGTATTATCTTGCTGGCCTTCAGTGTCCCCTGTAAAGGGAAGTCAGCATGAGGATAATGGAGCCCAGTGCTATTTTCACCTGTATGCATATGTGATCAATGCTAGGTATGATTCTCCATCACTACCGCACACACCCAGTTTTAGCTCAGAATTTTCTGACCTTTAAATTCTTAGTGAACAAACTCTCCATTACCATGAATGCTAACAGTGCTTATTCTTACCTGAAATTAACTTGTGAGTGTATTCCCCCGGCTTCCCAACTGGTAATATGCATTCTGTATACACATTCTGTATATGCATTCTGTATACGCATTCTGTATACGCATTCTCTTCCCAACTGGAAATACTCATTCTGTATAGCAAACAATGATACAGGGAGTTCCTGCACCTAATCAGCCACTGTCATCCATGTGGAACAAGCAATGAAGTGAGAGGCCAGAGCTATCACACAAAGGTTAAGGTGCTTGCCTTGTATAGGACCAACCCTGGTTTCATCTTCAGCACTGCATAGGGTGCCCTGAGCATCACCAGGAGTGATTCCTGAATATAGAGCCAGTGGTAAACCACAGGACTGGAGAGTTAATACAGTGGGAAAGGTGCTTGCCTTGCACACGGTCTACCTGATTCTATTCTTGTCACTCCATAGGGTCCCCTGATCTCCTCCAGGAATGACCCCTGAGTGCATAGCCAGTGGTAGGCCTTGATCACTGCTCAGTGTGTCCCCCACCCAACCACCCACCCACCCAAAAAATGAGACGAAATGAGTAAGTATCAGCAAAGAAAGAGTTTGCACAGGTATCAGCTGTTGTGTCTCGTTCCTGCCAGGTTGGGAGAAGCACTTCCCCAACCCACAGCAACCGTTCCACCAGCACACCTCGTCTGTTGCACTGGCTGCTGGCTGGTAGAAAGGAGATGGGGAGCTTGCAGGGTCCACTACAAACCAGTCTTTTTAGATTTTACAATAGTCATGGAGGGGGAGGGAGCCTGGCAGGAGTGCGTCTGAGGGAAGGGAATTTAAAAAGGGATGGGAGCACTGACTTATTATAAACAGAAGAGGAGGTGTGGGAAGGGACCATGAAAGGTGCTGTACTGTGGCTGGGTCGCCATGGAAACACCGCTTGGTTCATGGACCGGAAGCTGAGCCACTGCAGCCTCAAAGTGAATTTCAGCTTTGCGGCTTCACAGCTGCCCTCCTTATTGTGAAAGAGGCCGCACCTGGTGGATTGTCCCAGCAGCTGCTCTGAAGTAGAGATCTTGGTCTCTGGAGCACCCCTAGGGGCTGGAGATCCATTGGGCGTTTGCTGGTGGTAGGAGCCCAATAGGATCAAACACAGAGATACGAGGTAGTGTCTCTGGGAAGTTCAGCACATGAGACCATTTCTCCATGGACCTGGCCTGTCTTTATGGGGCCTTCCCACAGGCCATACAAGCTACAGGGACCCCCTCACATCACGGTCACCCCCATGGTGCTTCTTAGACCTGAAGATTCATGAGGTTTTGCCTAAGATCTCTGCAGTGGGGGCAAGCCTGGAAATGTCCGTGTCACCTGCCC
The DNA here is from genome assembly GCA_028565675.1 of Sorex palustris. Lineage (NCBI taxonomy): Eukaryota > Metazoa > Chordata > Mammalia > Eulipotyphla > Soricidae > Sorex > Sorex palustris. The sequence continues at coordinate 3,343 of JAOXYA010058602.1, read as the reverse complement.
CCAGGCAAAGCTCACACACCTCAAATGGGGAGTGGGGGGACAGAGAGATAGCACGGGGGTTAAGACACTTGATTTGCTTATGGCAGATTATGGTTTGATCCCCTACACAGCATGATCCCCCCAAGCTCCACCAGGGCTCCCTCCCAAGCACAGAACCAGGATCACAGAACCAGTTCTTATGCACTGCTATGTAAGGACCAGCACTTAGCATCCTGCTCAGTGGTGTGAAGTGTTGGTGAGCCACAGAGCATGCTGAGGAAGTGAGAACTGGACAGACTGGTGGGCATCGTCCTCTGGAGGGGTCAGCCCAGTCAGGACTGAGCCGTTTCTGCTCCTGGGCTGGCCCTGTGACCTCATCTGTAAGGGGGCAGAAGTGTTGTTGGTCCTTCCTCCCAGTTTGCTCATCCCGTGAGTTCTCACTGAATGGGGTAGGACGCGGATGGGCAGAGCCACATAGGGAAAGAGATCAGAGGAGAGTGAGGGGAGTGGGCCTCAGACTGTAAGTCACTCAGACTTTTCAGACTAAGAATTCAGCTTCTTTGTGTCTGGGAGGTGTTTGTTATGAAGCACAGGGGTTCCCTGCCTAATGCAAAGCTGGTTGCATAGAGCCACAAGTGAGGCCCCAGTGAAGGGGTGTGTCAGGAGGCAGAGCATCCTCTTTTGGGTTGATTTGCACCTCAAATTTGACTGCATCCCCAAATAATATCCTGGAGAGTTTTCTGTGTGGTGGGAGGGAAAACTTGGACAGAGCCCACTCCTGCATCACACTCAGTCTGTAGGATTGTAATTCTCTGGAGAATGGTGGTGGTTCTTTCTGCTAAATTCTACATTGGCCTAGTATGGCTTAGACATTAGGGAGAGAGAATCTTGACTCTCCACAGAGGAGGCAGAGAAAGAGTACATGTGTGTGTGAAAGAGTGTGCATGTGTGTTGTGTGTGAGAGAATGAGTGTGTCATAGAGTGAGTGTGTATGAGAGAATGTGTCTGAGAATGAGTGTGCATGAGTGAAAATGTGTGTGTATGAGAATGAGTATGTGTGAGAGAATGAATGTTTGTGAGAAAGTGACTGTATCGGAGAGTGAGTGTGTGTGAGAATGAGTGTCTTTGAATGTGTGAGAGAGTGTCTGAGAATGTGTCTGAGAATGAGTGTGTGTGAGAGAAAGAGTATATGTGAGAGAATGACTGTCAGAGAGCGAATGTGTGTGAGAATGAGTGTCTTAAAGTGTGTGTGAGAGAGAGAGTATCTGAGAATGTCTGAGAATGAGTGTGTGAGAGAGAAAGTGTGTGTGTGAGAATGAATATGTGTGAGAGAATGACTGTCAGAGAGCGAGTGTGTCCAAGAATAAGTGTGTTAGAGTGTGTGTCAGAGAATGAGTGTCTGAGAATAAGTGAGAGTGTGTGTGTTTGTGCGAGAGTGTGTCTGTGACTGTGTGCTCATGCGCACCCATGGAAATGGACATGTTGTGGGTTGACAGTTGTGTCAGCTCTGAAAATGTTTCTGCCCTAGGCCAGTGTTTCTCAGCTGGGAGCCATATGGCAGTCTTTCCCCGACATGCTCTATGATTATCCCTCCTGCTGGGTGTCCCCTGATTTTGCTCCTCCTGCTTGGTGATGGGTTCCTCTATCAGAATCTGTCAGAAGGGGCTTTTCCTCCCTCCCCTCCTCTCATTGATGGCCACCTGGGATGCCTTCACTTTGGGGGCGTAATGAGTAAAGTGACTCTTGGGATTGGGCTAAGTAGTTCTGTGGAAAGACAATTGTCCTTGTCCTTGGAAAAATATCCAGTAGGCGCATGGCTGGGTGAGAGAGAACAAGGTCTCACATCTCCGCTGAGGTTAAACTGTCCATTTTAAGCCTGCTAGCATAACTTTGAAGAAGGTGCCAGTTCTCCAGACAGAGAGACTTCTTAGTTTGCCTCCTACCGTGTCTGAGAGTCCCCAATGTAACAATCTCACCAATACCTGGTGTTGTCCTTTTCAATTTTTATCTCTTTCCTTTCATTCTTTATTTCTTGGCGGTGCTGGGGATAAAGCCCGGGGACTCCCGGTATCTGAGGCAAGCACTCTCCCTCAGACTGCATCCCAGCCCTTGATTTTAGCCATCTTGATGGAGATGTCTGTTGTATATCATTTGTTTTTTATTTTTCTTTGTTTCAGGGTGGGTGCAGGAGTCATACCTGGCTGTGCTCAGGGCTTACTCCTGGTTCTATACTCAGAGGTCTGTTTTCCTGGTGGGGCGCGTGGGTCTATATGTCATGCCAGGGATCGGACCCAGGTGGGCTGCATGCAAGACAAGTGCCATCATCCCTGTGCTATCCCTCCAGCCCACATTATCTATAGATAACATACACCTTCTTGTATGATTCTCCCAGATGCATGAATCATCTGTTGTGACATCCAGATCTCCCCCCAATTTAGTGTTCTACCGCAACACTCTGGATTGCTCCTTTCCCAGGGAACGGCTCCTGGTTAAAGGGTCGTTGACTGCGAGTCCTCTGGCTTAGGGCTGTTCACGGGCTACGGGCAGATGTTTTGCACAGAGCCAGGAATTGCCCTTGAACCCCATGAGGAGCAGCCCAACTCCCCAAGAGTGAGTTTGAGCCACCAGGTGACCCCCATGTCTGTTTCAAACTCTGTCCCCCTGCATAAGTACAGCACTGAAGTTCATCGGGGGACCCCTCTAAGGGGCCTTTCCTGAGCTGAGCAGACTCTGCTCAGCATTTGGTGGTGTCCAAGGACTGTCCAACCCTCATCCCTTTTTGACCTTTATTCAAGTCAAAGGGACAATGCCATCTGCCTCTCTCCCCCAGGTCTATTCCCCCACCCATTAACTTCCTGGGTCCTGAGAACTCAAATGAATTAACAGTCTTTGGTGCAAAAATTAATCATGTCACCAAACGGACCACCTCACATCTGGGATGAGGTTAAGCCGTCCATTTCTAGCCCATTAGCCACATAATTAATTTCTATTTTTCCAGCATCAGCTCCACGTGGGGGAGGTGAGCATCTGTCTCCCTCTCTTCTGTGCTCCGGATGCATCGTGCAGGACCTGACCTGGGGCTCAATAAATATTTGCTTAGGAAATGGCAGCTGCCCCCACCCCGCCTCATACCATCTGGCTTTACCTGGATGGTAGGAAGTCTGGGGCCACCCCAGGCTTCTGTGCCACTCTCTGTGAGGTGGGAAACCCAGGGAGACAGAGCAGGAGATGGGGTTCACCCCTTACTGGCTGCCCCTGGGAGAACCCCTGAGTCTCTGCATTCTCTTCCAAAAAGAACTGCAGTGGAGGTCTGAGGGAAAGCAGAGAGAGGGAAAGAAAGAAAGAAAGAAAGAAAGAAAGAAAG
>JAOXYA010058589.1:0-11952 GCA_028565675.1 Sorex palustris | reverse complement strand
AAAATGTATATATATATATGCTTTTATGTATATATACATATGCATTTTATGTGTATGTATATGTACATATACTAAGATATTTACACATATATGGGATGAGATTTGATTGATATTTCATTTCTTCTTACTTTTTGTGTTACTTTGTGGGCCACACCTAGCTGTGTTTAATCTCAGGGTCATTCCTAGTCATGAGGAGCAGCTGGAAGCAGGGGCCTTCAATCCTGGGGTCAAACCTTGGGTTTCACACGTGGGAGGTATTTTTCCTATCAATTGAGTCACATCCCTGGCCCTCATGTATTAATTCTACTCTGCAATTATGTTTACAAAAAAAAAAGGATAATTGTGTTTCTTTCTAACCTATGTATCTTTTATTGTTTTTCTTCCTTATTATTCTCTTAGACTTTCAATGTAATGTTGAAGAAAAGTGATCATCTTAATCTAAGGAACAAGTGTTTGATATTTTACTACTAAATATAATACTAGAGGTCTTAAAACATATATGTAAATATCTTAGTGGATTCAAGCTATCTGATTTTCTAATCACGGTGCAGGTGTGCTCTCAAAAGTAGAGGAGTTAAAAGAACTTTGGTTCATGTGTCTTGTGAGTAATAATAATATTGAAGACACCTATGAATTAACATGTCTAAATATAATGAAGTACATTAACAGTATTAATATAAATGACACATTTATTAAAAATAATTTCCATACAAAATACGATGAGAATGCTGATGATTTTACTTTTGGGAGGAGGAAATGCTTGGAACAGACAATTGCTAGCCGTCTATTCGTTTATACATTCATTCTGAGATGTGACTTAACAGTATGTAAAAATAACTTGGTCTCATTAAAAAAATTAGAAAGGGGCAGAGTTTTTTTAGAATACATACCTCTTTGATATGATATTTAACAAATCAGTTGCAGTAATATATGTAATACTATTATTTTTCATAGTTCGCTATATTAAAATCCTCTGTTCTATCTTATAGCTGCTATAAGTTCACTACTCATACGTAATTTTTGTGGTATCATGCATGAATAAAATTATTCACCTGAGAAATACAACAGATCTACCAAATACTGATTTACCATATTACATGAAATAAAAACATATTAACAACCTATGATAATTAACAATCTATCTCACCAGAAATATATTTTAAGTAATAGAAAACTGTTCAGTAGACAAGGTGAATACATGTGTATATATGTTTTCCAAATTTAAAATTTTCAGCTTAATACTAGAATTACTGATAATAAATTGTCAGGTTCTTTTTTAGGGGGGAGGTAGGTACTCAGAGGCTACTCCTGGCTCTGTGCTCAGAGGAATCCCTGTGCCAGGGAGCACACAATACCATTAAGCTATGTACTCTACCTCTGACCCTGATTTTATCAGTTGTTACCCTTGATGTAACAGGCATACTTTATTTTTGTGAAATATTTGTCAAATACTAAAAAAGTGTCAAAATAGTCTGTCAACTGTTCTATCAAGTGCAATGACCCACCACGAAAACAACTGTCAGGTCAGTTAACAAAACTCACATAAGTGTGTTTCTTCAAGCCAACTATCTTACTTTAATTTTCATTGTGACTTCACTGTCACTGTCCTCCCATTGTTCATCGATTTGCTCGAGCGGGCCCAGTAACGTTTCCATTGTGACACTTGTTACTGTGTTTGGCACATCGAACACGTCACGGGTAGCTTGCCAGGCTTTGCTGTGTGGGCGAGATACTCTCGGTAGCTTGCTGGGCTCTCCGAGAGGGGTGGAGGAATCAAACCTGGGTCACCTGGGTCGGTCGCGTGCAAGGCAAACACCCTACACGCTGTGCTATCGTTCCAGCATGACGTGGGGACTATAATAAATAAGTACAACGGCACCAAAATGTAACAAAATTACTTTATTCAAAATTAGAATGTAATAAACTACTTTTACTACCATAAAAACATTTTAAATAATTAATTCCCTTTTTCATCAACCACACCCAGCTATGGGGCTACTACTGGCTCAGTACTAGGGGGTCATTCCTGGAAGTGCTTAGGAGATTTCAGCGTACAAGGCATGTGCTCCAGTTTACTGAACTTTCTCTCAAGTCCTATCTTTTTTTAAAAAAATACTATGTACTATCAAACAAGAGGAGTTTGGTGCTTTTACTATATATGCTATGAAACCATACATTTTATCTATTATTACCTTGTACCATCTATAAAACTTTTAATACAGTATTAAAAAGACATAATGACTCCATGTTGTTATAAAAATAGTTTCCATTCACAGACCCCTTAAACAGGGACTTCCAGCAGTCCATGGGAACCACTAGTATTTATGTTCACACGCATGGCTATGGAAATATAAGAACGTATAGTAGCTAATATATACATGAAAAGGTAAAAGAATTAAGCTGCTCAATTTCTAACTTACTAAAAAGCTATAATAACTGAGATAGAATGATCATCTGTGAAGACAGATTTTTAGCTTGATCAATGTAATAAAATACAGAATCTAGGAACTGTAAGCTCTTGCTAATTGTCATTAACTGTTCTCTTGTCTTGTAAGTGAATATTTTTCATAGACATTTTCAGAGTACAGCTGATTTGCTCAGAAATTTATTCACATCTACTGACAAATTTGCTCCAAATGAGACTTATAATTACAAATCATTCTAGTTTACCCATGAACCTCTGAGATAGCAATTTTTCACATATTGTATCAACAGCTATATTTTACAAGATTCTTATTCTCATTATATTACTTGTCATTTTTTTCCTCTGGGAAATAAAGGTCCATGATCTCTAAAAGTCGTGGTGTCTCCTATTCTTTGTTTCAATTAATTCTAGTGATCATTTTAAGGTTTTCAGAATCTCCTTATAATAACTAATTTAGAAAATACTGTGGTCATATTTATATATGATCATTTAACTTAGGAAAATGAGTAATTTTTAATCAAAAATAATTTTTATTCAAGGGACTCTTTTTCTCATTATGAAAATTTAGGTTCTAGTTGTCTAAAAATAATTACATAGAATATTGTTAATTAACACTTTCTTCTCCCCTGTGAACCCTCTCATACACATTTCATTCTAAACATATAAAACCTCAAATTCTATTTTTATAATTAAAAAATAAAATAAAATTCATTTTCACAATAGTTTTATAGTATGTTCATTCAGACAGGATATTTTAAGATTCAAACTATATTTAAATAGAAAAAATGTATAAAATTGGTGGTTTATATTAAAATTCAAGCAACTTTGAGACTTAGCAGATTTATATATTAAGAGTTTTATCGGTAGAATGTCCTGACCCCTCCGTGCTCCAAGTATATACCCAGCAGTCGAAAACCTCCAAAACCCAACCACAGCCATAGTCAAGGCCACTCTTCACACACTCAGGCGAGCCTCATCCAAGAGGGCACTGACAGAAAAACCCAGTTATGTGGAAACCCGTGACTGAGATCTCCAAGCCCGCTCAGATCGGGACTGGGTCTCCTCCTCCCAGCTCCCTAGTTTTCCAGTACCTTGGCAGTCATACCCACAGACTGACCCCAGTGCCATGTAATCTCATCAATGGCCAAGATCCAGAGACTATAAAGCACCCAAAAGAGAGCACTGCAGCATTTTCTGGAGCATAGAGCTCTGTGATGTCTTATACTCTAGCCCACTTACTTACCCAAAATCGCACACATTTGCTGGGTTTTAACATACTTGCTTGTATTCTTGTATATACGGGCTTATATGGCCCCAGAATGCAATACAACAATCTTCACACACTTCTCTCTTATTATGGTGGGAAGGTGCTCGGTGGTGGGATTGGTGTTTGTATATTATCTTTAATGAACTATTGTGAACTACTTTTATGAAAATGAAATATATATTTAAAAAGTGTTTTATCGATTTTAAATATCATAAGCAACCTTTGCTATTTCCATCTGACTAACAGTTGTTTGATCAAAATTACATTTTTGGTTTTGAGTCACACCTGGAAGTGACTTACTTCTGGCTCTTGGCTCACAGTTCACTCTTAGTGCATTTGGGATACCATGTTTGGGTTCAAACCCTGTTCAGCTATGTGCTAGGTAAGTATCTCAAGCACCTTACCTACTGTCCTATCTCTCTGGTCCCTGATAAAAACTATTTTGAGTGTTTCTGATAGATTTCTTTTGTAAACTATGCTGCCAGTCTGTTAATGATATTAATGAATGTAGCTGTTGAGTATGGCTGTTAGGAAAAATGTAGTTATGAAATTTTCTTATACACCAATGAATATTGAGAATAGAATGCTGAGTGAATTTGGTCAGAGGGTGGAGGGGCAAACATAGAATGATTACACTCATTTGCATTATATAAAACAGAAAACATAATATATGGTAGTACCCAAAGACAGTAAAAACAAAAGTCAATAGGACTGGCATGGTAGGAAGAATGCCACCAAGGGGGATGAAGAGTGAAATTAGAACAGAAAAAGGACCACTATGACAACGATAGTTGGAAATGATCACTCTGGACACAAACTGAGTGCTGTAAAGAGGTAAAATGATATGCATTATCTAAGATTCTAAAATTTTAGATAATTAGGGCATGGAGAGATCTCTGCATTGAGCTGCTTGGTTCTGAGATTCTTTTGTGTTACCATTTCAGTAACATTGCAAACTACAGAACCTAAATGAAAAGAGAGAGAAAGTGAGGAGGGGAGGGAAATTGTCTGCCATAGACATCTGCCAGACTGTGGGGGCTGGGTCAAGGAAGGCACAAAGAAGGGAAACTAGGGACACTGATGTTGAGAAATGTGCACTGGGTGTTGGGACATGTATGATTGAGAATGGATCATGAGCAATTTTGTAACTGTATATCTCTGTAACTGGACTTTAATGAAAAAATAACTTTTTCCAAAGTAAAAATGTAACATGAACTTTGTAGTTACATTTCAATTTCTCAATCCTGCCTATTATTCATTAATTTCTTACATAATTTTATTATTAATTTATTAGCTTAGCTTGTAAAGAAGAAAGGCATTGTTTTGTAAATATCTGATATATTTATTGTATACATCAATTAATGCAACCAATGGTCTATGAACAAAATTAAGTTCATTTGATTTTCCAAACATTCTCAGATTTTCATTAAACTAATAGTATGATTTTAGCCCTAAATTTTGAGTAACATCATTTAAAGAACAATTATACTCAATTCATTTATTAATCATTACATGAGATGATGTATTCATCAATAAAGTACATGATTTTTATTTCCTTTGATATATATTTTCTGTTATCATCAGTCATTTTCAATTTCTCTTATCTATTACTGATTCTTATATTTGAACATTAAAAATATCTTAACAAATTATACTAACTTGTTTTAAAATGGCTATTTCCCCTTTTATTTTCTTGATTCCAATGGTAGCACATCTATGTGATAATCTTAAAATATCAGTTACCGTCAAGCGTTACAAAAATTAAATTTTTCTTTTATACTCCAAACAGAATCCCTTTATTACACACAATTATTTGGATTTTTTTATTGAATCACATGAGATACAGTTACAAAGCTTTGATGTTTGAGTTTCGGTCATACAATGATCAAACACCCATCCCTTCACCAGTGCACATTTTCCACCACCATAATCCCCAGTATCCTCCTCCATCTAAACCTTCCCCCTGCCTGTGTGGCAGACAATTTTCAGTCTCTCTACTTTGATTAGTTTCTTTCGACACCAGTCCCACCATTATATTATTTGGAATTTTCCTGCTACCACTCAAACCTGCTGAAAAAGCTACTCTAGACAATTTATTTTGTATTGCTTATTATGAATAGCATGAGATGCGAGAACAGCGAGAATGCAAGAAGAGCCTTGCACTCCTGGAATTCTAAAATTTTAGATAATTAGAGCATTGAGAGATCTCTGCAGGGAGTTGCTTGGTTCTGATATTATTTTGTGTGTCTCTGGATCATGGCCATTAAGGAGGTTAAGTAATAACCAGAAGCAGTTGGTTGGTATTATCTCAAGTTTCCATCAGGGTGGAGAGAAGGATGAGAAGGCCCAGCCCATCCTCCAACCCATGAGGCCTGGCATTTGCCATTTCTGTTCCTGAATATGTGGGCTTCTCATTGGGTTCTGGAAGATGGCGGCCTCAGGAATCCCTAGGGGTAGGCCGAGGGACAGAAACTGCTCCCATCTGGGCCCAGTGAAATTGACCCATTGCAAGTTTGTAGGCATCTCTGAAGTGAGCTGCTCAATTCCAAGATTCTTCTGTGTGTCCAATTATTTGGATATTTTCCCTTTTATATTTTCTTACTATCCAATTTGCCCTAAACACAGTTATCTTGTAGTTATTGTATAATTTTGCCAATTTTTCTAAAAAAGTCTTCTTTAAAGTCCACTTAACATTATGAAAAAAATCAAGTTTTATCTATGAAACATCTTGATTATTTATAATAAATTGAATTATCAAAATTTGAGCCATCTAAGAAACAATTATAAATTAAATGTGACCCTGGTGATAATTTTTTAAAAATCTTATCCCCATGTCCTCTAGATCCAACCTGCATTTTGAATTTTTTTATACTGCCTTAACCAAAGACTAATTTAGTCCAAGTGAAACTTATTTCTTACTCTCCAAAGTGCCTAATGTTTTATGCAAATCCTAACTTTTTGTGACTATCTCTTTTTGTGACTATCTTCCTGTTTTAACTTATTTCTGTACATCTTTGAAACCCAGTTCATGTCACCTTATGATAGATATCTTTACTGATTGATAGCTCCTAAGTTACATATTTTCTTAACCATAGAGTATTAATGTTCTCTTCCAGGATATCGATTTTTGCTCGAGCGGGCCCAGTAACATCTCCATTGGAGACTTTGTTGTTACTGTGTCTGGCATTGATAACCAGTTTTTTAGAGGCTGATAGTTTGGTGCATTTGCTCATAAGTGCTCAAAAATGACAACAGATTCTTATTCAAAGTAAGCTTCATGTGCTTAGTCACTAGAATCCTCCAAGCATTTCCTCCAGTATTTTACATTTCCATTATCTGGTTAAATATATTATATTTAATCAATAATTATAGAGTAATCTGCTTATCAGAGCATTTTAATTTTTTCCGACTTATTTCAATTTAAAAAATTAATTCAAGTACATTCAGAGTTATTGAAATATTTTTTTTATCCTAAATCTTAAATAAATTCAACTAAACTACCTGGGTAAGAACATGATAACCAAATGATCAAACCTACTGTAACTTAAAATTTTCATTTTCCAAATGGACATTCTGTTATTTTGTTTTAGTTAAATAAATCCAATATTTTCTTTAAAACAGATGCTTAGAAATCTAATGTGCAGAACTGACAATGAAATGTCTTAAATGAGCACAAATTTCCATTTTAACAGTGGAGTCATTATTCTGTTGTTTTTGTTGCAAACTGTCCTAGTGCCAAGGTGAAAGGCACTATGATGTTTGAGTCATACCAAGTCTTTGTTAGTGCAGCATTTGGCTGCTAGTTCCAGTTTTCAACTTAGGTGTTACAGAATTTTAATTTTCCTTCACTTCTACTATGTTTATTCTTTTTTTTATTGAATCACTGTGAGGACAGTTACAAAGCTTTCAGCTTTAAGTCTCGGCCATACAATGATCAAACACCCATTCCTTCACCAGTCCACATGTTCCACCAGCAAGAACCCCAGTATACCCCCGATTCCATGCCTTCCCCTGTCTGTGTGGCAGATAATTTCCACTTTACTTTCTCTCTACTTTGATTACATTCAATTTTTCAACAGAAGACCCACCATTATTATTTGGATTTTTCCCCCAACAATCAGATCTCTCCCAAAGGCATCATTAGATAATTTGTTTTCTACTGCTGGTAATGAAGAGCATATGATGTTGCACAGTTGCAATTTCGAATTTCTGATATTTTAGTAATTAAATCAAAAGGGATTTCTGCCAGAAGCTGCTGGGTTCTGGGATTGGTTTGTGTGCCTCTGGGATCATGGCTGTTCAGGAGCCAGAGGAGCCATTATGGGCAGCAACTCGGGGTCTCATCAGGTTAGGGATACAATGTTTATTCTTATGTGTTTTTTGTCAGCAGCATGAGTTGACAATGATTTCATTAAAATTATAATAGGAGTAAATTCTTGTTTCAAAAATTAATAGCTGAATACCTTCTTAACCCTTATTTTGATCACTGAATCACCACCATCTCATTGTTTGTTGATTTACTCAAGTGGGCACCAATAATTCCACCTATTCCACCCATCCCTGAGATTTTAACAGCCTCTCCTTACTTGTCTTTTCCAATGATTGGAGGTTCTTGCAGGGTCACGGGAAAGATATCTGTTATTGTTACTGTCTTTGGCATATTGAATATGCCACGGGTAGCTTGCCAGGCTCTGCCCGTGCAGGTGGGATACTCTCGGTAGCTTGCTGAGCTCTCCAAGAGATACATACATTTCTCTCTGTGATTTGTTGCCTATTGTCTAAACCCCATCAAACATGGTGTGGTAATTAGGAAAATGGGTAGGAAGTGTTTTATGATGGACAGTGTGGTCCGGAAAGCGGCCTGGAGCATGGAGGCGGTTGAGTACTGGAGGTCGGCTGCTGGGGCTGGGTCCACTGGAGTGGAAGGGCTCTCATCCGACCCACTCTGGGGCATCCTGAGTGAAAAGAGCATGGTGCAGAGTCCAGTGGCATGGTCAAGGTCATGGGAGCCTCATTTTATGCTCCCTTCTGGGAGAAGCAGCCAATGAGTTTTGGAGGGTGTTGGATGAGGAGACAATCTGGTGCCGGCAGGGAGTGGCTTATGGGTGTGACCCCTGGGTCTCCGGACACTGGGGGAAGCAGGCAGAGGACCTTTGTTCCTGGGTCCCGTTGAGCCCAGAGTCTAAGGTCACAAAGTTTTGCAATACCTAGGTTCTGTGAAACTTCATTCATGCATGAGGCTCGGCCCGAGTATCTAGAAAGCAGCCTAGGAGTGTGGTTGTGGTTAAGTAGTTGAGGTTGACTGCCTGCCAGGGCTGGGTCTCCTTGGGCAGGGAGGGCTCTCACCTGCCCCACTCTGGGGCGCCCCAAGTGAAAACAGCCTGGTGTGGAGTCCCTTATTTGATAGTAAATGTATTCAAGTATATTAGTGCTATTAGCGTTATCTAATTACAGTAATGTAATATACAACAGCACTCACTTATTTGCGAAGGATTATGCAAGTGTGAAAAATTAGGAAAGGGCTACTGAGAAAAAAGTAAAGATCAAAATTAATAGAATGGATTTAATACTATGAATTTTAATAAATACACAAATTATCCATTATCATTGTTTATTTTCAGCAGTAACTGTCTTGCAAGGACATAAAGGCACTAAGTAATATTTTTTAATTTTAATTCTGTAAAATTATTTTATGTATATATAGTTAATATTTTATTTACTGAAGACTCAAATATTATCACCCCATTATAAAAATAATATAAACTTATGCACCATTCCCAGACCACTTTTTTATTATAAAGTTCCAAGATTTATGAAGTTTGCTTCTTTTTTTGTTTTTATTTTGTTCTTCTTTTGGGCCACATAGGATTAGTCCTGGCACTACACTTCAGAATCACTCCTGGTGGTGCTCAAAAGACCATTTAGGGTTCTAGGGATAAAACCCTGGTTGGCTGCCTGAAATACAAGCACCTTACACACTGTACTATTTCCCCAGAATATGTGATATTTACTCTCTATAGATCATTAGTAAAAATCAAAACCATTAAACTTTTCTCATATTAAAAAGTAATGATCAGTTAAGGAGAGTAGTTCTGAAACTTTGAGTTTCATAAGCCAAACAAATTATAGAATCTTTCTTGCTAAACTGGTCATAGATTGTACCATGAAGTTTGACTCACGTATAAAAACCACTTTTTATTCTTTTTAATAATATGGAAAGTCCCAGTTTGTTGCTTTCCTAAAATATTTACTAAACAATCTTTATTTTAGTAAAGATAAATGTAGCCTCATTGTCATACCTAGGTAAAATTAAAAAATACAATGTCACTTTGTTTTGTTTTTAATAGTTACTTCTATATATTACAATTTAGTCTAGTTACCTTAAGTTTATTATAAATCAGTTGACTTGATCTTAAGCTCAGAAAGGAAAATTAGTAAAAGAAAGGTGCCAAGTTATTGTAAATGTGGTATGCAGAGATCATAAAAGTTATGACAACATTAAGTGCAATCTTATGTAAGTGTGAGAGTTGCTTTTGTTACAACAGAGTTGCTTAGGGACTGAAGGGCTAGTACAGTGCAAAGGGTGCTTGTTTGGTGTTAGCTGTCCCTATCTCCTCCCCCTTACTCCATACCCATCAACACACATGTTCATATAACCTTGAGAACCACCAAGAGTGCTGCCAGAGTGTAAAGAAGTAGCCATGAGCACAGCTGGATGGGTTGCCTCCCTCCACAAGAAAAAAAAAAGGATGCATAAAGGCTATTATGTACATAGCATTCAGAAGTCATTTTTGCATTTAAGTAAAAAAAAATTTTGGTGTTTAAAACAAACTTTTGCAACATGTGCTTTATGAAAATTTTATATCACAAGAAACAGCAATTTATATTTAGCAAACAAATCTTTTAAGCATATTATGTGATATTACTATAATCTAGGCTAGATAGTTTCTTTCTTTCTAGGATGGTGGGAAATTTTGGGCCACATCAGGGATGTCAAGGCTTATTCCTAGCTCTGCGCTCAGGATCGCTCCTGATAGTGCCCAGGAGACCAATGGCCAGGAATCAAATCCTAGTCAACCAGTTGCAAGGCAAGAGTCCTGGCCCCAAGGCTACACAATTTCTATTAGAGAAATCGATTTAACTTCTTGAACAATTTCTGTCATAAAATGCCTCCAGTCTGAAATTTCTGTCATAAAGTGACTAAAATCTTTTTACTTTAAAAAAAAAATCTTTATTTCAGAACCGATGTATGACCTGACTGGTAAATATGGTGATCTTACTACTTCCAAATAGTAAATAGAATTAGATTATTAAAAATGGTTTTGAATAATTAATTTGATATGAAAAAATATATTTACCACATCGTACTTGTTGAATTGCTGAAAAGTATGACCTAGAGCTAGAATTAAGCTTTCAGCATGTTTGCTCTTGACAGCAATTTATTGAAATAATCCAGTCCATCAGCAATAATATATGATTTGTGGTTATCAGAGTAGTTCACTTTGGAAATACTTAATAATTACTAATGAGGATCTTCAAACGTATACATATATATGTTAATCCAGAAATAATTGAAGCTGAAAAAATGATTTAAAAAGTTATTTTTGGAAACTACAATACATACAATGGAGGCTGTATTTTGACCTGTTTCAAGGTGCTGACTAATCTTATTTAAATATTTTCTCATTTTCAATCCAGATGTCCTTAGGGACAAGTATTTTGTTGCTTCGTTTTTTTAGTATTAAAGTTCCATCAATAAATTTTTATTAGCATAGAGATATCCAGATGTAAGCATAGTACTAAAATACAGAAGTTTTTTCTACAAAGGTTTTCTTACTGTATATTAAATTAAACAATTTTTCCATCATGTTTTCAGCAAATTTCATGAAATGTTACATAAAATAAATAAGTCCAAAACTATGATGCAAACAGTTAAATAAATCACATGCTATTAAATAATACTTACTTCCTACCTGGAAATAGATGAACATAAATATTTTTTCCATTTCGCCCCATATTATCAACTTTTGAAAACCTATTTCATGTAGCAGTATAAATTAATATAAAACAAAAATTGTTAATGAAAATATCAAATATATACTATAAGAATTATTCACAATTTAAAATGACTGCTTTGCACTAATTTATAAAAGGTATTTTCCAATAATGCTATATAACATAATATTTTCTTTTTTTTTTCCATTTTATTTTATTATTTTTTTTCCAGACTTACATATTTTTGTGCTTGGGTTTCAATTAT
>JAOXYA010058568.1:0-11952 GCA_028565675.1 Sorex palustris | reverse complement strand
AAAGTATCCTGCCCACACAGCAGAGTCTGGCAAACTCCCCGTGGCGTATTCAATATGCCAAAAACCAGTAACAATGACGGGTCTCATTCTCCTGACCCTGATAGAGTCTTGAATGTGGCACTTTTTAAAATCTCAGGGCTAGGACAAAGGAGACGTTACTGGGGCCTGCTCGAGGCAATCGGTGAACAACAGGATGACAGTGATACAGTGACAGAGGATAGTAAAGATGGGATAAAAGTGCTTGCAAATCCACTTTTAAACTTCACATTGATTTCTATAATCCGATTATTTTTATTCAGTGGATCTTAATTTTTGTTACTATCAATCATAACTGATAATCATTGGGTATTTTATCCTCATCCCTTTTCTTGGCAAGCAGCAATATATATATGCTTGAAAAGCTAGAAAATTCAACCAGAGTCCTCTTGTTTGAATAACTAAAATAAAAATCCACCTTACTAGTGAGTGAGAATTTGAGATTCTACGTGGAGCTATAAAGCAGAAATCTCAAATGTTGCAAATAGCATTTCATTTATAAAGGAACTTGCTGGCTAAGTTTTACTTGTCCCAGTTTTATGCGATTTCTCTTCTGATTAAATCACTGTGAGATTGAGCATTACAATGCTGTTCATGATTGGGTTCCAGTCATACAATATTCCAACACCCATTCCTCCACCAGTGTAATTTCCCAGCACCAGTGTCCCCAGTTTCCCTCCAGGCCACCCTACACCCCCACCTACCTCTATGCCCGCAACTCTCTTCAGTTTTATGATATTTTATAGTAGTTTGAAACAGGTTTTTATGCACTTCTCCCAAGTAACTTCTATTAGACAGTTTCCTGAATGTTTTAGAATGTTCACATCACCACCATGATATAGTATTGTAAACACACACTGTTGATTTGGTTAAGAATGTTTTCATCCTCTGGGGCTGGAGTGATGACACAGTGAGGAGGGCATTTGCCTTGCATGCAACCAACTCAGGTTCGATTCCCAGCATCCCATATGGTCCCCCGAGCACCGCCAAGAGTAATTCCTGAGTGCATTCCAAGAGTAAACCCTGTGCATCGTCGGGTGTGACCCAAAAAGAAAAAAAGAGAAAAGAAAGAATGCTTTCATCTTCTATCATGCCAAGTGAAATGAATCAGAAAGAGAGGGACAGACATAGAATGACTGCTCTCATTTGTGAAATATAAAGTAACAGTATGACACTAACACCCAAGGACAGCAGAGATAAGGACCAGGAAGATTGCTCCTTCGTTGGAAACCTGCCTCACATGCTGTGGGAAAAGGCAGTTGGGATGGAGAAGGAACAGCTAAGTAAATGATGGTTAAAGGGATCACTCGGGGTGGGAAATGTGTGCTGAAAGTAGACTAGAGGTCAAACATGATAGTCTCTTAGAATCTGTATTGCAAACCCTAAAGCCCAAAAGTAGAGAGAGTAAGAAAAAATGTACTTGCAACAGAGACGGGGTGGTGGGAGAGATACTGGGGAACATTGGTCATGGAAAATTTGCACTGGTGGAGGGATGGGTGCTCAATCATTATATGACTGAAACTTTATCATGAAAGTTTGTAGCTATATATCATGGTGATTCAATAAAAAAAATTTTTTTTAATTTAAAGAATGTTTTTATTCCCAGCAAAATCATTTTCTCCCCTTTGAGGATAGTCCAGGCTCGGTCCCCAGCACCAAGCCACTGAGACTTTGCTGGCCCAGAACCCCCCAGATAGTTGTATGGTAAATAAAATATGGAGAACGCACCCATCTTTAACCAATGTCATTCTTCCTGCATTTCATGTCAGTGCCTAAAAAAGCGGCCCAAGCTCAATGACACACTGTCTTGTTACTCCACATGATCCTGGTTCTATAGCAGCAGCTGGAAGCTTATGAGAAGGAAGTGACAGTCTCACCCCAAACATACAGCTCTAGAATCTACATTTTTAACTAGATTATCTCTTTGACTCTGATGCTCATCAGAGTGAGAAATCAGGGTTATATCCCCTTACTCAAGGAAAACAATAAGAAAATAGTAAAATGAGAAAAAGTACTGAAGTCCCTAAAATCAGTAAGCTTCCCCACTTCTTTCTGTTGATGAATATAGTCTTTCTTAAAAGTCAGCAATGGAAGAAGGCCGACGAGATGGCGTGGTGGTTCAAGGTCGTCAATTAGGAGGTCTGAAGGATGGTTGGAGGGATCGTTCAGGATGGGAGATATATGCTGAAACTATATAAAGGGCCAAACATGATAGCCTCTCAGTATGTGTGTTGCAAAACCAGAATGCCTAAAAGTAGAGAATATGGGGAAAATTGTCTGCCATGGAGGCAGGGGAAGGGTTGGAAAAGTGGGATATTGGTGGTAGAGAATGTGCACTGGTGGAGGGATGGGTATTTGATCATTGTATGACTAAACTCAAACATGAAAGCTTGTAACTGCATCTGATGGTGATTCAATAAAAAAAATTCAAAAAGAATAAAAAAAAGAAAAGAAATTCACTTCTTAAACTTCCAGGTGCAGGAGGAGAAATAAAGCCAATCTTCAGATCCACTGCTCATAACCATACAGTATTGTTTCATTAATATGTTAAAGGAGTCAAAACCAGGCATCTCATTTGATTTCTTGCCTCATACTAGAGACAAGTATCAACATGCTCAATTTCAAAATAATGATATGCCCCATCAGCTCAGAACCTGTGTATCATCCAGACTCATTCCTCTTGGTACTTCTCATGGGTGGTCAGTCACTCACCCTGCTCACTTGCATGTAAACATTTACCATATTTGCTCATGAACAGGGACTGTACCTTTTAATATGAATATCAACAGTATTCCCATTGTGACAGATTTATAGATGGTGCACAATAAAGATTTATGAAATTAATAAACCCACTGTATTTCATAATGAGAAAACCTCACAAAGGAAAAATACATATCTTAGCAAACATTGGCTCGACATTTATATATATTTCACAAATCACTGACTGAAAGATAGTGTTTAATGATAACCTCAGATCCCTTTCAGACATTGCAAATTTTCTTCTCTGGTCCTTGATTTGACCACTTGGCTATGTTTTTGTATGAACTTTTGTTTCTTAGAAGAAGCATTATTACTTCAAACTGCACAAATGAAATTATCTCAAGATATATGCATCCATGGATAAAACTGAGATTTGCACTGCAGAACACCAGAGGCACTCCTGACCCAGTCAACTTGACACTATAAAGTTGGAGATAATATCAAAAATTCCCATTCATTAGAATGTTTTTGTGATTACTGAAGGCCTTTTTGTGTGTAAACAGGTGGTTATCCTCAAAATCTACAGCTTATGTTGGAGAGGGTGCAAGGAGAAAAATCAAAGAGATTAGTTTCTTATTTTCATGGGAAAAATCTAAGCAAGTTCTCTCTGCTAGGCCAGAGATACAGTACAAAAGTTAACTTGCCTTGGATGCAGCCAAGACCAGTTCTATCCCAAGCACATACGGTCTCTCAAGCACCACTATAAGTGATCCTTGGGAACAGAAGCAGTAGCAGTATCTGAGCACTGGCTGGGTATAACACACCCCCACCAGAAGGCCCTAAAAAAGTAGTTAATAAAAGCATATTTCAGAGAGAAGGTAAGATCCAGGTATAGCAATTTAATAATTTTAATATTTGACCAGAATGTAATCATTTTCTTTAAAATGGTGTTATTTTTGCTCTCCAATAAGACAGTGGATCAGGAAAGTTACTTGGAAAGACTTTTGGAAAGGCTTTGAAAAGAACTTCCAGTGGCTGTCATAAAAGTCTTAAAAACAGAATTAACTTGCACACAAATATCTCACTGGGAAGAACTACAGAATCTCTCTATGGATAGGGCTTCAGCCTAAGAATTGTGAGGGCTTCAACAAAGGACACATACCATAGAGTATTTTTAATTCTTCAGATTTAATGTATTTTAATATAAATATAATCACAAAAGTGTCACATAAACAAATTTTAACTCTGAAAATATTTAAATAAGCTTCCAGTCAACCCACCATCGTTGCACAACTCTGAAAACTTTTTAATACATTTACCTAGTGTCTTCCTTGTACAGAGTGATTTTTAATAGAGAGAGAACAAAGAAAGAAGGAGAGAGGGAGGGTTATGGTAACGGTTTGCTTGTTGCTGAAGATTTTAATCAGGAACTTGGCTCTGGTTGGGGTCGGGGTGTTATAGAAGAAATTCAAACTCTAAAGGAACAGCTGACAGAGTTTTTAGGGTCTCTTATCTCCCTCTACTTGCTTTAACTTAAATAACTATCTCAAAGTTATGTCACACACATACACACAGACTAGCACTGTAAAACAATGTTAAAACAAAAAGGAGCATCATGTGACACACTTTTGCTCTGTAAAGATTATCTTCAAATACTTGGGCTGGAGAGATAAGTCAGGAGGTAAGGCTCTTGCCTGACATGCAGTTCACCCTGTTTGAAACCCAGCAGTGCATATGTGTCATTGTCCGCTCCACCTTCCCACCCTCCCCAAGCACACAGACAGGAGTCTCTCTCCTGAGCACAGACAGAGGGATAGCTCTTGAGCACTGCTGGGTATAGTCTAACCTTCTATGCCATACCTCACTCCCGAATAGCTTCAGTACTTCCAAAGCAGGCTGGGAGTTTTATGGAGCAGGAACAGGGACAGGTGAGAAGAAGGGAGAGAAGCAGAAATGATAAGCAGAGTCTCAGTGACCTGACCACTGTCCACTGCTCTGGCCCCAGGTTGTATGTCCATGCACAAGACCTAGAAGTTATTCTCTCTAATTACAGCTGGGCCTGTCTCCTTAATTAGCTTTGAAGGGCCTCTCCTTTAAATGCAGAGACCTCTTTGACAAATGGTCAAACCAGAAATCAAAGAAATCTATAATTAACTGAATTAGCTGAGTAGATATAGAAAACCAAAAAAAAATCAAAACATTCAAGCATATGAAACACAGATAACACAGATAATTCCAGGTTAAACAGCTAAATTATCTTAATGAGTTGTTTCTTTCTAATCAATCAAGTATTTCTTCTTTCAGTTACTTGGGAAAAATTCAAATAAAATCTCTGAAAATGAAGCACATTGTGGTAAATACCACTACAGTTCTCTTGACCAAGACAGCTACAAATAAATCTGATATTCCAGGTGTAAAGAAATGATCTAACAATCTCCACTAATATAATCAAATTATTAGACTTGAGCATCAGTTTTCTGATATTTACTCAAAACAAGAGACAGAGGAAGACAGAGCTTTGTTTTTATGTATATATGAAAAGCTCTATTATAAGGAAGGAAAAAAGGAGTCACATATAGTGCAATGTGACTGGCTGAATTTGCCAAGGAACCTAAAAAAAAGAAAGATTCTACTAACCCAATTCTCGAGGCTCACATGTTAAACCTCTGAAAAAGAGAAACATCAAAACATTCTATTTTGGTAAACATTTGTTCTAAAAAATACTATTTAAAATGATAACATCCAATCATCTCTAAATTGCTTCCACTAAAATACTATCAAAAGAGTTGCACTGTATTTTAAAGACTCCATTATCCTAAGTTTTCTTTGACCCTGCAAAAATAATGGTCTAAAGTAACTTGTTTTTCAGTTTGTTCCTTGATTGCCTTACTGTGGGAAAACCATTGCATGCTTAACTTTCATTGTTTATGAACTCTCTCTACTTCCTTTATCTCAAACTGTAAGTCCTGTTTCCAGAACATGGAAGACTTCTTAGTAAGAAACATCCTTTGCTCATAGACATGTTCAAATGGAGCGATAGTACAAAGGTAGGGCACTTACCTTGCTTGTAGCTAACCTGGGTTTGATCCCCAACATTCTATATATGGACCCCAGAGCACCACCAGAAGCAAGCCCTGAGCGTCGCCAGGTGTGACCCAAAAGCAAATAAAAATTTAAAACCAGGGCTGGAGCGATAGCACAGTGGGTTTTGCCTTGCATGCGGCTGACCCAGGTTCTATTCCCAGCTTCCCATATGGTCTCCCCTGAGCACCACCAGGAGTAATTCCTGAGTGCAAAGCCAGAAGTACCCCTGAGCATTGCCAGGTATGACCCCCCCAAAAAATTAAAACCTCTCTATTGAGGCATCATTGACATGCAATATTGTTGGTTCACGTGCTGGACACGATTTGATCCTCACAGTCCGCAAAATGTTCTCCAGATACAAACTGCTTAATGTTCTATCACATGCAGAGAAATTTGGAGGGGGCAAGGGTGACAAGGGTCCATGGCTACAGGAAGTGACACAGGTGAATGGCTCACCAATGGGAGGGTGCACAAAAGAACTAGGGTGTTCAGTGTCTTCACACACGTTTCAAAGGCGGTAGAAAAATTCTTCCCCTGCAGGATGGCAGGGGAAGAATTGAGAAGTGACCGCAGGGCCATTTCTGGGGCACTGTCCATATTCTATTATTGGACCAATCACTAAGGTCGTGGTGACGTTTCTGCAATCCCCCCCCAAAATGTTACCCTTTGAAGCATGGGTTTTGTTGCGTGTGTGTGTGTGTGTGTGTGTGTGTGTGTGTGTTCTGTAAGAGTGGTTACAAATAAGAAAACAGGGGCTGGAGAGATAATACAGCAGGGAGGGCATTTGCCTTGCACACGGCCAACCACAACATCCCATAGGGTACCATGAGCACTGCCAGGAGTAATTCCCGAGTGCAGAGTCAGGAGTAATCGCTGAGTATCACCAGGTATGACTCCAAAAAGCCAAAAAAAAAAAAAAAAGGAAGAAGAAAACAGTTAAAAGTGGAGTTAAATCTGTAAATACAGCCTCTGGCGTCTTCACCAGCATAGAAGAAGGGGTGCAGGGAGCACTCTGTAGAGGATCAGAAAGAAAAGGCTCCCCACAAAGTATTCACCGCAGGCAATGGTCACAGGTTCAGTCGCAGCCTGAGTCCAGTGGCTGGAGTCTCCTGGTGCAGGGGAACCAGAGTCCTGGGCGGCCGCCGTGGTGCATTTTATAGCTGTCTTTCATGTAACCCAGCACTGAATTAAGGGAACCGGGAACTTCTTGATGTGGTTCAGGGGCATTTTATGGCAGACTTCTTTAAGCAGAGAGTGGGGCTCAGGGGGTGGGGAACCACTCCCAGCGTATTCTGAGGGCCATGCAATGGCGGGGAACAAACTCAGTTGCTCTAATCCACCTCCGACAACAAATAGAGCAGAAAAGTTTCCCACTGGATCCCACCATTGTGTTCGTCACCCCAGAAGGAGGTCTAGGCTGGGAAGACAAGGAGCTTTTCCCAAGTCCCTCTGCCCTCTTGCACTTTCAGTCCCAGCAGATCTAAGCCCTTTCTTGCAACCTGGGACCAGGTCTGACCTGCACTCACCCTAAGCTGGGGAACCCCAGGTTGTGCAGGCTTGCTGTAAATGTCTGGCCACCCCCAGAAAGTCCTTCTTCACTGCTCTGGGGGGGCCGTGAGTGGTGTGGCTGCACTTTTTCACACTCCATAAACCTGTATCTGGGTGCAGGTGAAGGCCATCATAAAAGGAAAAACAAATTATATATATTAAAGTGCCCAAGCAGAATGGCCTTTGATGCTTTGTCTATCGCAGGCTAATTAAACACCAGCCGAACAGAACTCAGGTCTTTACTGGAGGTTTCCAGATGTGTTAGGACTCGACCCAGCTCGGTCTAATCACTGTGATTTGGGATGAGCTGCGGCCGCCAGCTGCAGGACAAGGCGTGTTTCTCTTTCTGATGACAAGGCCCGGGGTGCAGGGAGGTGGCGGGAAGTGCACGGGGACGCCCTGAGAACGCCTTCTCTGGTGCTGAAGCTGTGATTAAAATAAGCACCATCAAGGAACGGATTCCTGGGGGCCCTGAACACTACGTTATGCCCCCCCCGACCCCGCCAAAGACAGATTGCCACCGCGCCCATAATTACCGATGACGCCACCATCCCCTTGGGGCCCAGCTGTGCCCTCAGCAGCATGCAAGGGCCAGAGAAGTAAAGGGCAAGTGGCAGGGACACCCTCTCTGGAGTTACAAGGCCAGGTCATCTCAGTCCAGTAGCCCAGGAGCTTATGGGAACTGGCCACCCACCCACTCCTAGACATAGTCCTGGCATGGCTGCAACCTCAGGCATCCAAGTCCACACTTCAAGTGTGGCCAGACAAGCCACAGGGCTGGGACTCTCAAACGCAGACCCCTCCATCCTCACAATCCTCAAGAGAAACATTCCCAACACCTTAAATACAGAATTTCCAAAACTGATGGACCATGGTCCCTAGAATCTCTCCCAGGTTCTAGAACTCAAGACCCATACCATGCACTACTTAGATACTTCCCCAAATCCCCAACCTGAGCTTCTGCCCCTGCACTCCTTCCTCTCCATCATCAGCCCCAGAGCAGCTGACCAGCACTCACCCGCCCTCGTCCCCACTGCAGTATCTCCTGCCATCCCAGTACGCAGGGACTCTAAGGCTTCATGAGGCTCTTTACCAGAGGCACAGACACAGCATACACAAACCTGCATATACTTCTCCATCACACACAGTTCTTTATCTCATATACACATGCACACGCACTCTACATCACGCATGATTCTGTATCATACACATGCAAACACTACAACATCACATGCACACTGCTATATCACACAAAATTCTCTATCCCATGTACACATATGTGCACACGCTTCTACATCATACATGCCCATTTCCACATACACAAAATTCTGTATCGCACACAATTCTCTGTCCCACACACACATGTGAACACACTTCTACATTCCATACAGCTTTGAATTACACGTATACATATGTGCACACACATTTCTACATTGTACATGTGCACAGACTTCTACACAACACATGCATATATTTCTACATCACACATACACACGTACACTCACTTCTACATCATACACACATCTATATTGCATAAACTCTGACATCACAAATGCAAACACATTCATACGCATCAGACATGTGCACACTTCTGTATCACACACTTACAAATCTGCATCACGTGCACACACATGCATGAACACAATTTTCTATGTCACAGATGTGCACACACACACTTTTTGCATCACACACATGCATGCACATCCTAGCACACTGTGACAACTTGGGGTCACAGCAGCAGAGAGATGTGACTGACCATGGGAATTCAGAGGCCAGAGATGCTGCCTAACACCCTACAACACATGGTCCAACACCCTACAACAGCAAAGAACCCGGAGCCCCCTAAACGGGCAGTGCATGGTGAAGAAGCTTGTCCACATGTCTGAGACAGAGAGAGACAGAGAGAGAGAAAGAGAGACAGAGAGAGACAGACAGAGAGAGAGAGAGAGAGAGAGAGAGTTTCAGAATATTCACCAGACACTCTCCTAGCTGGAATGGCACCTGTACCCAGGGAAGACCCTGTCCAGTCCTCCTTTGAAAATGTGACATCCCTGCACTGCAGGCCTTTTGCTGATTCCACAGGATTGAGGAGTGGACTGAGGGGATGGGGTAAGAGAGAGGCTTCTTCTCATGCCACACAAGGCTTCTTCTTTCAAGGTGAGCCTGCTTGGTGGAACCCAGTGGTTGTGCTCCGGGTCAGATAACCCAGGGGTCATGACCTACAGGTCCAGCCCACTGTGGGTGTGCTAACCATGAACACACGGACACTGACACATAGCCGACTGGCTGCTCTGATGTCATTCGTCCTTCAGGATTAGATCAGGGCTGGCTCTGCCATCTTCACTGGCTGAGTCTGGGAGGCTGTTAAAGGGGAACTGGGGCTGGACCGAGGCCCTGCCCTTTCACACAGCCAACTCTGACTCGGTCCCATGTACCACATGGGTTCCCCGATCAGCACCAGAGGTCTCTCCTGAGCACAGGGTCAAGAATAGACCCTGAGCACCATAGGGTATGGCCCCGAATTGCAAACTTCCCCACAAAAAGGATGTAAGGTGTTTTTCAGGCCCATATGACATGGACCAGAGTGTTGACTTTTCAGACACCAACCAACCAGACAATAGATGACCAACAGACAACAGACAGCAACCAACAAACAACAGACAATAGGGAACAAATAACAGACAACAGACAAATCAGCAGGCAACAACCAAAAACAACCAACAGACAACAACCAATTGGCAACAACCAACAGACAACAAACTCAACATAGACCAGCTCTTAAACCATAACAAAATCAGAATTTTTATTTCTTGGGCAACAGGACGATGAAAAGGTGCTCAGATCCCAAATCATTATAAAATGCAAGGTGAATGTCACCCCCACCAGCTAGTGCTCTGGAGAGGGGAGGCGGGGGGGGGGAGGTTCTGGACTGAACCTCACCTGGTGCCCTACCTCTGGACTGAAATTGCCATTCAGAAAACAAGGGAAAACACTTGTGGGATGGGCAGCCTCTGTGGCAAGTAGGAAGGAGGTCCTCAAAAAACACAATCCGAGTGACCAGAGGATTCAGTAGTGCCAGTGTGGGTCTCGGGCAAAGCCTCAAAGAGACAGTCAGGCCCCGTGTCCCAGAGACATGATGCACATTAGCCAGACCATGGAAACAATCTAAGCACCCGTGAACAGAAGGAGAGTAAGGAAAATGTGGTATCTGCTCACTCTCTCTCTACACACACACACACATACACACACACACACACGTGCATCCATGATCATGTACATGCATATACACGCACACACTTGCATGTGTGTATGGAGGTGCGTGCATACACAACTGTGTAATGCTACGCAGCTATACGCAAAAGACATTTCTGCCCCATGAACAGCATGATTGAAACTTGAGGGCGCTCTGTTAAGTCAAGTGAGTCAGCGTAATCTTACCCCAAGAGGAAATCAAACATGGACTCAGAAAAAAGAACTCAATTGGGAGGTTGATCAGAGGGAGGCGTGAAAGAAATGGAAGGAGGTACGTGGGGAAAGATGGGGGGTTCCAGCCTAGAGGCTTAGGGGATCCTTCCACGCCTCAAATCACAGAAGCCTGAGACCCAGCCCTTCTTGGCACAAGGATGCTGTCTGGGTCCAGAGACACAGAGCACTGCCCACCTGAGTTCGAGCCCCAGCACTCCATGGGGTCCCCTGAGCCATGAGCACAGAGGCAGGAGTAAGCCCTGAGCACCACCAAGTGAGACCCCAAAAATTCAAAAACAGACCAGAACAGAAGGAAACTTTCTCTCCCTGTCCCCTCTTCTCTTCTGCTGGATCTGAGAGCCTTTCGTTTCAAACATGGGGCGTGAATAAGACACATCCCAGCTAAAGGAACAGGTCTCCACGAGCTCTGCACTGAGCTAAGGCTGGAACCCCCAGGCCCAGCTGGAGGCCCCAGCGTGGATCTAGAAAGAGGATTTTCCCCCCCTAAACTCTAACAAACAACTTTTAGAATAGTTCTGAGTCAGCTCAGGCATCTGATGGTTCAGACTCCTGGAAATAAATTATTTACCCTGAGATTTTGAAAACCGGCCAAACACATCATCTGGGGGCTGTAGGAAGTGTGGAGGAGACAGGGGGTACCTTTGGGCCAAACCTCTGCTAGCGCTCTGAGGGTTAACAGGGCACCAGCCTTGGATGCCCCAAGCTCACTCAGTGAAATCCCAACAGCCCGAGTCTCAGCAATTATTTAACTGCCAGTGTTGGGCCTTCGGGTCAGGTGCAGTGCAAGGGAGCAGAGACATGTGACAGGGCTGGAGACAGACAGCAAGAGAGCTGCCGTCCAGGCCCAGACAAGCAGGCCAGTACCCAACTCCGCAGTCCCACCCACTGATGGCCACGCTGAGCACTCTACTGAGAAGGTCCACTGTGACACTGACAGCTGGAAACGGTCACTCTGAACAAGAACTAAGTGCTGGAAGGAGGGAAAGGGAGATGCAGAATAACCTTCTTGGAACAAGATTGCAAACTACAGTGCCTAAATGGAAAATATGAGAGTGAGAGAGAGGGAGGGAAGGAGGGACAGGGAGGTGGCTGAGGTGG
>JAOXYA010058559.1:0-11952 GCA_028565675.1 Sorex palustris | reverse complement strand
TGGTATTTGGCATATTGGGTACGCCATGGGGAGTTTGCCAGACTCTGCCGTGTGGGCAGGTTATATTCGGTAGCCTGCCAGGTTTTCCAAAGTACGAATGAGATAATAAGATGTTGTGCAGACTCAAACGCGTCCACGTGCTTCCGGGAGCTGGGTTTTATAGTCTCTGGGTTTTGGCCGTTGATGGGATTACACGGTGCCAGTTGGTGAGTGACCCCTGACTACTGGAAGATGGAGGATCAGGGTGGAGGATGCTCTGCCCCAGAGAAGTGATGAAGAAATGAGAAGACCAAAACACCAAATAAAATACCCATTTGTTTTGGATGATTTATTTTGATGGAATGCTGAAGTTACTAAGAAATACATAAGACTTTAGAACTTATCTATTTAAATTGGGATGATAGTAAATGGGTAAGTAGAGACTAAAATATGGAAAAAATGAAGGAGGAATACAGTCTGGTGGAATGTGCCTTTAGAATAGTCCAGGATCTTTCCCAGACAAGGAAGGGATGGAGGAAGAGTAAATATTGTCAGGGATGTTGCTCAGTGGTAGAGCACTTGGCTTGCATGGCTCAAATCCCTGTTGAATAACCCCACACACACACACACACAAAACAAAAACCAAATTAAAATTAAAAAATAAAACAACCCAGGATGTTTACAGGAGAGAGAACAGTGAGAATAGAGAGAATAGAGCTAGCAGTGAGACACCCAAGGGCAGTAGACACACGGGCCAGGAATATTCCTCCATGATTGGAAACCTGTCTCACAAGAAACCAGCTGGGATCGAGAAGGGACCATTAAGTCAGTGATGGTTGGAGGAATCATTTGGGATGGGAGATGTGTGCTGAAAGTAAATAAAGGACCAAATGTGATAGCCTCTCTGTATCTATATTACAAGCCATAATGCCTAAAAGTAAAGAGTATAGGGGAAATTATCTGCCATAGAGGCAGGGGGAGGGTTGGAAGTGGTAGTGGTGGGGGGTATTCTGGGGACGTTGGTGGTAGAGAACGTGCACTGGTGGAGGAATGGGTGTTTGATCATTGTATGAAATGCAAACATGAAAGCTTTGTAACTGCATCTCATGGTGAGTGAGTCAATTTATAAAAAAAATAAAAAAGAGCTGTGAAAGCAAAAATGTAAGCGGAGCCCAACCCAAATTCTATATCTTGTTTAGTCAGTAAGAGATAGAACAATGGCCCGCCCCACACCCCCAAAGGGCACAGGAAGCCATCTAAAAGGGGAGGGGATGTTTTGTTGAGGCAGAATACTAGGGGCTGCTTCCAAAAGAGATTAAAGTCCACAGGATTGTTTTCTGATCAAATTCAAATGCCCTGAAGGAAAATAGGGCCGGGATGGCAGGAGTCATGAAGCCCACACTGTACAGAGGGATAGTTTTATGAGGATGAATGCTTTGGTCATCACATTCACCATTGACTGAGCTGGACAGGGATGTTCCATCATTAGGTTTGAGTTGTCTTTGGGAGGAAGAACAGCAGCAGGAACTGTTACTTTGCTCACAGACAGGAATGTGATACAGGGGAAAGCTCGTCCGAAGGGCGCCCCAGATATACCAGTCAGCCTGGAAGCCCAGGGGAGGGCGAGAACTGGCACAGGCTGGGTGCAGCTTTGAACCAAAACTGTTCCACCAGCTTCCACACCATTGTTGCAGCAAGACTTTATTCCTCCTGCAGAACACAAATGCCTGGATTCCTATGGTACTTACTGCCTGTGCTGCACGCCTGGTGTTTTATCCATACATCAAAGCGTGTGTCTGTGACTTACTATTTCAAATGTTTAATAAGTCCATAAAAACGTAGATGCCAAATTGTATCATCAGAGAGACCTCCGCTCAAACTGTAGATTCAGTTCTAGATACAGCAACTATTTTTTTCTGCAACTAAACTCCACTTTTGCTCATTTTCTCATTTTTTCAAGTAATTTATTCTGATCAAATCCAGATATGGCTTTGTGTTCATTCTTTTTTATGTTTGCTAATCCTGGGAGACAGGGTAAAGAAATTATGTTTTAAAATTATGTTTTAAAGCATGAAAGCATGAATTTAAAACAAACTAAGCATAAACTTATGCTGCTAATAGAAAGGATAGTCAGTTATTTCTTCAACAAATATAGTGTCTGCTATTGATTTTAAAGCCTATAATAGATATAGTAGAAAAAAGTTAAGACAATTGCCTGTCCGAACAAGCATTCAGTATATAAAGAATTTCCTCCAAATATATGTTTTTGTGTACGTTTTTGTGATAATGATGCATCATCTACAAATTATATTAGTATAACTTGTACCAATTGAATTAGTACAGTAAAGCAATTATTAGATGGTACTCTCTAGAAGGAAAAGAAGGAGGGAGGAAGAAAGAGGGGAATGAGGAGGGGCTTTGAAGTCTCAAGTTTTTGTTTTTGTTTTTAATTTTATTGAATCACCATGAGAAAGTTACATGCTTTCATGTTTGGGTTATAATCACACAATGATCAAACACCCATCCCTCCACCAGTGCACATTCCCCACCACCAATCTCCCTGGTATACGTCCTCCCTCTGCCTCTATGGCAGACAATATTCCCCATAATCTCTCTCCACTTTTGGGCATTATGGTTTGCAATACAGACACTGAGAGGTTATCATGTTTGGTCTATTATCTACTTTCAGCACACATCTCCCATCCCGACCGATTCCTCCAATCATCATTTTCTTAGTGATCCCTTCTCTGTTCCAGCTGCCTTCTCCCCTTTGCTCATGAGGCAGTCTTCCGGCTATGGAGCAATCAATCTTCCTGTCCCATGTATCTACTATCCTTAGGTGTCAGCCTCGTGTTATATTGTTTTATACTCCACAAGTGAGTATCCAGAGGATGCAAAAAAGCACAGTAGAAATGACATCTGTACCTATATGTTCATTGCAGCACAACAGCCAAAATCTGGAAACAATCCAAGTGTCCTGGAACAGATGACTGGTTAAAGAAACTTCTATGCAGTGGAATAGTATGCAGCTGTTAGGAGAGATGAAATCATGAAATTTGCTTATAAATGGATAGACATGGAGAGTATCATGCTAAGTGAAATGAGAGGGACAGGAGCTGGAGTGATAGCACAGCGGGTAAGGCTTTTGCTTTGCACGCGACCAACCCAGGTTCAATTCCCAGCATCCCATATGGTCCCCTGAGCACCGCCAGAGTTAATTCCTGAATGCAGAGCCAGGAGTAACCCCTGTGCATCACCGGGTGTGACCCAAAAAGCAAAAAGGGACAGACATATAAGGAAAGCTTTTCTTTCTAAGAGCCTTGCATGCAGTCAATGAAATTTAAATGGGATGTTAAAAATGAGAGTGAGGGGAGTGACAGCCCCAAGAGAGCGTTAAGGAGTTAAGGTGTTTGTCTTGCGTGCACCAACCGCCAGTTCAATCCTACACAACAAATGGTCACTCGATCACCACTGGCAGCAACCTCAACCCTGAGCATCACCCAAAAACTAGTGCCCCTTCCTTTTGGGGTTCATGGAGTGAAGTCTGTGCAACGTGGTTCTCTCTTTTTCAGTCTCTGCCCTTCCTGTTGGAATGAAAAGTAAATTTCATGGGGCTACAGAGGTAGTCCGGGGTAGGGCACTTGGTCTTGCACATGGTTCACCCCGTTTCTGACCCCAGCATTGCATAGGGCTTCCCCATACCCCGAGCACTCCCAGTAGTAATCCCTGAACACATAGGCCTGAGCACCACCAGATGTCCCCCCACCAAAAAAAAAATAATAATTGGCTTACTTCACTGCGTCAGTTTAGAGCTACATCTTCTGGGTTCTCATCTCTTCAGCTTGGCGTTCATTGACTCTGGAGTCGTGGCAGCCCTTTCTGTCTCCTGTGTCTTCTCAGCTGCTTATCCCAACTCGGCCTCTGGCCCATTTGCAGGTGGGACCTTTTCAGTAGAGCCCACCGCTGAGGACACCTCACCGTCTCCCAGACGTGGTTCCCTCCTGCCGCTTGATGTGTGTTGATTTATATACAGGATCACCCAGAAATACACATGAACCAGGGCTGGCCCCTCTGGAATGACATTGTGACCCACCCTTCCATCCTCATGTGATCGCCCTAGGCATCCACAGGACACTGTGCTGGCCAATGTAGTCAGGCTGTTCTTTTCTCGAAGGTCATTTTTGATTCAGAGTAAGCCTCACCACTTTAGGAAGCAGTCACATGAGATCAGGTTCATGTCCGAGAATTAAAGCTCAGAAAGTTTAGTTCTCTGTTTAAAGTAGGTAGGGTTGGGCGCCGGAGAAATAATAGAGAAGGAAGTAGTAGGAGAAGAAATAGTAGAGAATTGCCTTGAATCTAGCCCATCCTGATTGGTCCCTGGACCACCTATGTTTTCTCACACACCAAAGCATAGGGTCAAGAGTACTACTCAGAGGATGGCCCAACTTGCCCCAATGTCTTTTTTTTTTTAAAAAAAAAAGTACTGGATTTGGGGGCTGGAGTGATAGCACAGCAAGTAGGGCATTTGCCTTGCATGTGGCCGACCCGGGTTTGATTCCCAGCATCCCATATAGTCCCCCGAGCACCACCAGGAGTAAACTCTCTGCATCGCCGGGTGTGAGCCTCAAAAACAAAAATAAATAAAAATAAAATGTACTGGATTAGTTTACAGGTGGGCTGGAGCGATAGCAGGTGGCCAACATGGCTGACCCGAGTTTGATTCCTCCTCCCCTCTCGGAGAGCCCGGCAAGCTACCAAGAGTATCTTGACCGCACGGCAGAGCCTGGCAAGCTCCCAATGACGTATTCGATATGCCAAACACAGTTACAATGGCCACAATGGAGACGTTACTGGGCCCGCTCAAGCAAATCCATGAACGACGGGAGGACAGTGACAGTGACAGTTTACAGGTGATAGGAAGTATGTCTTCGGCCCCTTCATTCCTGCCAGGCTGTGCAGAGGAGGACATAGCCCTTGAGGCTGGTATTGTGCTTAACTCACGGGTTACGAAGGGCCAGTTTCTGTGTGTGGGTTTACGTGCGCAAGGCAGAAAGCCAGTTTTCACAGCACAGTTTCATTCCTAACCAGCGTGTACCTGCCGTATCGATTCTTTGATCTTATTGTCAAGGCGCTTCATTTCTTCCTGCTTTGCTTTGAGTAACTAGAATGATACTTGACAGAAATCTGTCTCGAGGGGGCAATTGTCAGTATTAATTGGTTTGTAAAATTCCTTTTGAACTGTTCAGATGAAAGGCCCTCCTTCATAGCAAATGGTCCGTCCTTGTTATTGTTGTTGTTGTTCTCATTCTGAGTGTTTTGGCCACAACACCACTGTCTTTTAAAACCGGGGGATCTGCACTTTACAAACCAAGACGTTTCAAGACCCAAACATATACCTGAAACTTAGTGCTCAGAAGTGGTTGCGATTTTTCTCCCAAAGACTTTGTCTGAAGTGGGAAAACTTGAGGAAAGTGAATGCTTGTTTAAGGGGAACCGTGCTCGGGATTAACTTGTTTGTCTCTTGGAACATTATCCAAAAATGTCTCAAGGCTCAAGATATTCCTTGCCCTCTCCCACATTCAGTGGGTCATTGTCACACTTGGGGCCAATCAAATTAGTCCCAAGCAGGGCCACTGTCCTTTATTCATTTCTGACATTTGAGTTGTCACCCTTTGGGAAGCACTGGATAGAGTCATGGATTATAACTCAGTGTCATACTGTGCACAGGACACCCTTTCCCCTTCCATATTTACACATACACACACTCACACACACACACACACACACACACACAGAGAACAGAGAACTCCCTGGCCCATTGTGTCAGCTGTGCTGGGCTTGAAGATTCAGATCAATAAATGGCCCAAAGCAACAGAGTCTGAGAGCTGGTCTACGGAAGCGTCCTTGCCTGGTGGGGTATGGTAGGAGGATACTCTGGTCAAGGTTTGGTGCTGGAATCTCATCTGCGTGCTTGTAACCCTGTCAAGAACAATGCCCCAAGTACAATCATAAGAAAAGTAAAGAGAAGCAGGTTCCCTTGGTCGTTCCTCTAGCACGTGCCAAACACCTCAGCTTTGTCTTAACCCAGCCGGCATATCCCCTGCCCCTTGATGCTCCTTTATCCTCTCCTTCCTCTCTCCACAGGTTGGTATTGTGGGGAGAACAGGCGCTGGGAAAAGTTCCCTCATCTCAGCCCTTTTCAGACTGTCAGAACCTGAAGGTAAAATTTGGATCGATAAGATCTTGACCACAGAAATCGGACTCCATGACTTACGGAAGAATATGTCCATCATCCCACAGGTAGGCACTTGTTCTGTGTGTAAGGGCACCCAAGGTCACTTACTATCGCTCGATTGGCTTTTCTTTTTCTCTCTTTCGGTTTTGGGGGCCACACCCGGTGATGCTCAGGGGTTCCTCCTGGCTCTGCACTTAGGATTGACTCCCAGCGGGGCTCAGGGGACCACATGGGATGCCAGGGATCGAATCTGGGTTGGCCGTATGCAAAGCAAACACCATCTCGGCTGTTGTTATTTCCCCAACCTCTCTTTCTCTGTTTCAATGAACTAAAAGGGGGTTTCTCTTCCCATAGAGAGACTCTCCTCCAAGAAATATTTTCAGTGTGTTTTTGCATTAGTGACCAGGCTCAATGCATTGGGCCTCTTGTAGTTGGCGAGGGTGCTTTTATCATTTCCACAGGGAGATGTCTTGGCACTCATGAACCCTGGTGTCACTCTGTGGGCCCCTGAGAATGGCAGAATTCTGGGAGCCCTGAGCAGACTGGTTGGCTTGGCCATGGTTTCACGGGAGATTGTGGACTCTGTGGTGTTTCCCATGGAATTTTGCTCTTTGCAGTGAAGGCCCCTTGGGGAAGCATTCAGAGCATCTCCAGGAAGAGGCAATTGCAGTCCTGGGGCTTGGGGTGTGGGTAGGGCGCTCAGAAAAGCATAATACATCATGTCTTGGAGGAGTCGCAACTTTCTCCAGAAAAATGATCCAGTATGGTGAAGAAGAATATGGGGTGAGGACCCCCTCTCCCCCAGCTTTGTTTTCACCCCTTCAAGGCAGTGGAGAGAGCCCCAGCTCCTGGTGCTGCCAGGAGGACCAAGGGCGGTTTGCACCTGCAGACCCATCCCCTGGTGAAGCTGAGACTAAGCGTCTCTTCCTGGGTGCAACTTCTACTATACTGCTTTGGAGGAGGAGGGCTCCCAAAGCAGTGCTCAGAAGGTCCAGGGACCCCACAAGCAATTCCCAGCTCTCCCAGCCATGTGTCAGCACGGGCGTCTGAAAATGTGATGCAGCTTAGGCCCTGCAGTGCCCAGAGATAGCCAGGTCACCTCAGTGGTGCTAGGGTGGCCTCTAGGGCTATATCTGGCTGCACTTGCAGATTTTATTGGAGGAGGGACCACACCCAGTGATGCTCAGGGGTTACTCCTGGCTCTGCACTCAGGAATTACTTCCACGGTGCTCTGGGGACCTCATGGAGTGCTGGGAATCGAACCTGGGTCGACCCCATGCAAGGTAAATGCACTTCACCACTGTCCTATTGCAATGGCCTCTGGCCATCTGCAGGAGTCAGTGGGGACAGGAATCAAATTGGGATATGCCTGAAGCAGCTGAGCTATCTCCTGTTGCATCTATTCTCCTACTACTTTAGTTTTTATTTTATTTATTCATTTATTCATTTTGTTTTTGGAGACCAAACCTGGCTGTGCTCGGGGCTTCCTCCTGGCTCTCCTCTTAGGGCTCCGTCTTGGTGGGGTTCAGGGGTTCCCTCCTCAGCACCGCAAGATTAAAGCTGGTTCTCTGCATGTACCACAAGTGCCTTCGGCGTAGTGCTCTCCCTCTGCCCCTAATCCTGCCTCTGAACAGAATCTTCAGGAAGGATCCAGAGTTGGAGTTCCGCTCCTTCTAGGCTGCCTTCTCCGCTCAGCACCCATCTGGGCAGACTTGTGGTCCTCCAGAAGCCCAGGAAGGCACCACCGTCTATGCCCCTCCACCCCTCGCCTGCAGAAATGCCACTTTCACTACAGACTTGTTGCTTTGATAGGTTGATGTGGGGTCTTTTATTTTCTATGGTGACCTGACCCTCAGGGAAGGCCTGGTGACTCACTGGCTCACTCACAGCAAGAAGCAGGAGGCAGGACAAACAGAGGCGTCTGTGTGTCCCCCACATGTGACCATAATGTGTTCAGTTTCTTAGGGGACATAGAGGACATGGCACCCAAAAGGGAAGGACAGGCTGGTTCGTGTCTAATGACTGAGTATAGTTGTCACTGCCTACAGAAATAAGAGGGAATCCAACGTGAGGCCAGAGAGATGGTCCAGATATTATCATTTGCCTTCTATGTGGCTGGTCCTGTTTCAGTCCTTGGCACCCCCTAGAGCCCCCTGAGTACTCCCGGCACAGAGCCAGGAGTAAGCCCAAAGCAGTACTGGGTGTGGGCCAAATACCCCCCTACACACACACACACACACACACACACACTCACTCACACACACACTCAGAAATAAAATAATTAGACTTACTCTAAATAAATTTGAAGCCAAGATAGGCTTTTGTTGTTGTTGTTGTTTTGTTTTCTGCTTTTTGGGTCATACCCAGCAATGCACAGGGGATACTCCTGGCTCTGCACTCAGGAACCATTCCTGGCAGTGTTCAGGGGACCACATGGGATGCCGGGAATTGAACCGGGGTCAGCCATGTGCAAGGCAAAATGCCCTACCTGCTCTGCTTTCTGTCCAACCTTCAAGATAGGTCTTTTGGAACCACAAAGAGATGCTAGTTAGACACCCATTAAGGGGAGAACAATTCAGAAATACATTTATCAGGACATAAGGGATCTAGAGAAAGTTGAAACTGTCATGTATTGTAGGTGAGATTGTAGACAGTGTTTCATCCACTGTGGAAACAAAATGAAGATTCTTCAGACAAATAGAACAATAGGATTCAGAAATTTTACTTATGGGTATCTACCCAAAGAAATTGAAAGCAAGATCTTGACGTGATATCTGTCCATGCATGTTCCTAACAACATTTTATTCACACTAGTAAAAAAAAAAAAAAGGATTTTATGTCCATTTTGTGAAATACTATTCAGTCCCAAACACAGAAGGGTGTTCTGATGTCGCATGCTTGACTGCAGTCGTGACACTCAATAAAACAAGCCAGTCCCACAAAGGTCAGTGTGTGTTTGCCCTGAGAGAAGGTCCCTAGTGTGAGTTGGTTCGTGGAGACAGAGTAGAGTGGTAATTCATGGGGTAGAAGGGAAAAGGAAATTGTGTGATGGGTACAGGGTTTTGCCTTGGCAAGGAGAAAGGAGTTGTGTGCCTGGTGGTGGTGACTGTCAAACTGTGTGTCTTTTAGACCACTGTCCACTAAAATGGGCAGGGATCAGGAGATGTGGCTCAGTGGTAAACTCATGCCTTGCAGGCAGTTTTGGGTTCAATTCCCAGCCCTACCCCTCTCCAACTCCACCACCCCACCAAAAAAAAAAAAAAGACTGGGGCTAGATTGATAGTACAGCGGGCAGGGCACTTGCTCTGCGCACAGCCAACCCAGGTTTAATTCCCTGATAGTCCATAGGATATGATCCTCCAAGCCCCTCTGGGAGTGGTCCCTGAGCACAGAACTAGGAGTATACCCTGAATACTGCCAAGTGTGGCCCCTAACTGAACAAAAAAGGCTAAAGTGGTATATGTTTATGAAATATTTATTTTACTGCAATTAAAAAAAAAGTTTGGCCTTTTGTGGTCATACCTGGTGATGCTCAGAGTTTGCTTCTGGCACTAGGCTCAGGAATTAACTCCTGAAAGTGTTCGGGGAACCATGTGGGATGCTGGGGATTGAACAAGGGTTGGCCATGTGCAAGACAAATGCCCTCCCCACTCTGGTGCTATCACTCTGGCCCCTAAAAAAAATGTTTTGTAAGATACCTCAAGGAAGGCCCTTTCAGTACATATAATAACTCCTGTATTTCCAAGAGGCCCTGAGACTGCTAGATTCAGACTTGAATGATTTCAGTGGAAACTGTCACTGTCACTGTCCTCCCGTTGTTCATCAGTTTGCTCGAGAGGGCCCAGTAATGTCTTCATTATGACAATTGTTACTGTGTTTGGCATATCAAGTACATCACGGGTAGCTTGCCAGGCTTTGCCCTGCAGGCGAGATCTTCTCGGTAGCTTGCCGGGCTCTTCGAGAGGGGCGGAGGAATCGAACTCGGGTCGGCCATGTTAGCTGCGTGCAAGGCAAATGCCCTACCTGCTGTGCTATCGCTCCAGCCTCAGTGGAAACTAGAGACTTAAATCCTCAATTTTCATCTTTGAGATGTACCTATCTCTGAAATGGGCCAACAGCAGAGATTAGTTAGCAGAAATAATGGGAGTACCTGCCAAGTCTTTTCATACCCCGCGGATGAAAGGGCCTAGGAGCCTGTCCCAGGCTACTTGAAATGCTGCTGAAGAAAGAATGGCCGTGTGCTTCTGTACATAAAAGAACTCTATAAATAAAGAAACCACGTGAGACGGTTCTTAGCGCTGCCGGCAGTGCTTTGGAAGCACATCTGAGCAAAGACTAAATATCCCTTGACATCCCGGGTTTTGGGTCCGTTCCATGGGTTTCCACCCTCCTGCCGAGCCTGTGCATGGACCCACTCCAAAACGTGCTTACTCAACAGAGCGAAGCTTTGTATCCAGGTAGATAAGGATCATCGCGCATTGTAAGCACGGAGCCTTGCTTTCTCACCCTCTCTCTGCCTTTGTCTCCGCCGCCCCATGCTGGGGGATGGGAGAGTGTGGAGAGCCCCATGGGGGACCCTGAGCAGTGGTCCAGGGGGTCTCCAGGCCACTTCAGCTGCATGGACTGTCTCGCACCCGCTCTGTTGTGTCTGAGAGCCTGTGAAACTCTTAGGGCCTGCAAGCTTTGGCCTCCTGGTTCTTAAACCCAGCCAAGGAGCTGCTCCCTTGAAAGTTTAGCTGGAGGAAAAGGGAAGAAAAAATGTTTGTGGGCCAAAGTTAGAATAGACCCTCAACACTGACTCTGATCGGTAAGGATGGGGTGTGCCCTAATGCCTGCAGATGGAGGAAGATGGCTCAGAAGGATGAACGCTTAGTTTGCTGGTGGGAAGCCAGGTCCAATCCCTGAGCACAAAGCTAGGGGGAGCCCCTAAGCATCACTGTGCCTCTCCCTCCCCCCCAACACTCCCCTCAACAAAGTATCCATTAAAAATTATGCCAAAGAGGCTGGAGTGATAGCAGAGCAGGGAGGGCGTGTGCCTAGCTCCTACATGGTCCTCAAGCACTGCCAGGAGTGATCCCTGAGTGCAGAGCCATGGGTAACCCCTGAGCATTGCCGGGTGTGACCCAAAATGTCAAAAAGAAAGAAAAAAAGACTTTAAAAAATTATGCTAAAGAGGCTGGAGCGATAGCAGAGCAGGGAGGGCGTGTGCCTAGCATGTGGCCGACCAGGGTTCTATCCCTGATATCCCATCTGGTCCCCTGAACATCACCAGGTGTAACTCAAAAAGTCACACACACACAAATAGAAAAAGACAACAAAAACAACAACAAATTATGCTTTAAAATAAAAAAAAGTTGTCTTTTGGGTCCAGAATGATAGTACAGCTGGTACAGCAGTTGCTTGCCTCCCGTGTGGCACACTTGAATTCAATCCCTGGCACCCCTTCAGGTCCCCTGAGCACTGCCAGGAGTGACTCCTGAGCATGCACCAGAACTGACCACTGCTGGGCATTGCCAAAAAAAGGAAAGAAAAAAAAAGATTAAAAAATATTTTTAAAAAAATAATTTAAAAAATTTTTTTTTAATCATCACATTTTACCCTTTAATTTCTGCTCTGATTTCTGGGATCTTTGATTATTTGGGCCGGGGTCACTATGAGAACTTTGACCTTTTCCCTGACCTTCACTGGATATATCACTCTGTCCCAAATTTCACAGAGCCAGGCTGCCCTTGCCCTGA
>JAOXYA010058549.1:0-11952 GCA_028565675.1 Sorex palustris | reverse complement strand
TATGAATGGGGACGTTACTGGTGCCTTCTTTAGCAAATCAATGAGCAACAAGATGACAAGGGATACAAGTCCTAAACCTGTACTATCATTCAAAATACAAAACTTTTCCTCTACAGCATAAAGCTGCCGATATTAGGTTTTTTTATAGTAAGGGCTGTCTGGGGCTGGGGAGATGGCTCAGAGGCCTGGAGCACACACTTGACATGCAGGAGGCCCTGTCTGGTCTCTGGTACTACGTTATCCTCCGAGCACTGGTGGGAGTGAGCACCAGTTTGAGCAGTAACCCCGGCAATGCTCTTTGTGCCTCCCCCCCGACCCCTCAGAAAAGGGCGTGTATTAACAAAACACAGTGCTCAGAGTCGTGTTGTTATATACTTGTTATCGAGTATATATACTATATATTATATGTGTATGTGTATAATATGTAGTATGTAGTATACTTACTGTCAGTATTATTACTGGAAAATGTCTTGGTGCTAGTTGAGTAAATTAACTGGCAGTAACAGAATAATATCGGAGAGCGTCGCTCCTGGTTTCTGCCGTGGCGGGATGAGCACGTGGCTGCTGACCGGGCTCTGACTGTCGGCTGCTGTTCTGTCGTTGGCAGAACCACGGAGGGAAGCTGGCGGTGCTCGGCTCCTGCCACATGTTCAGCGACCAGTATCTGGATAAGGAAGAAAATAGCAAGATCATGGTACGCCTCCGTTTTCATCACCGTCAGGACAGTTTGCTCATTGATTGATTGGTTGGGTTGGGTTTTGGGGCCACACCTGGTGATGCTCAGGGCTTCCTCCTGGCTCTGCACTCCGGAATCCTTCCTGGCTGTGCTCGGGGGGACCATCTGGGATGCTGGGATCGAACCTGGCCACGCATGAGGCAGACACTTTCCCCGCTGTACTGTCTCTCCCGTTCCTCAGAGATTTTTTTTTTAATGTCATTTAAAAACACTGTTTGGGCCAGAGGGGTGGCCCAGTGGTTGAGCATGTGCTTCTTGTGTAGGGGACCTGGGTTAAGTCCCCAGCACATGTGGTCCCCTGAGCAGCACCGTGTATGGCCCAAACCCACCTTCCCCCAACGTGAACACAGATGAGTCCGTCATAGCTCTCACTTTGGGCAAGTTCTAAGTCAAATGTGTCTTGTCTGCCCCTGGGATGGGGTGGGATCATGATGTGGGCTCATGCCAGCCCTGGCAGAGAAGCAATGCACAACCCCCTGAGGACCCACAGCAAGCTCTCCCAAGCCCTAAACTGGGCGAAGCCCCTGAGCATGACTGTGGCCCCCAAAAAAGATGGATGGGACTACTGGGATGGAGTTGTGGGTGGCCCTCAGGGTGGTGCCTCGGGGGGTTATGTGTGGGCCTAGCACCCTGACACGGTCCGAGGGCCAAGCTGTGGGCCCAGCAGGCTCACACGGGTCCCACCGGGATAGCAGATTTCTTGCGGGCAGCCCCAGGCTCTTCACTGTCCCAGCTGATTCTGTGGGTCGCTCCCTCAGCCTGAGCTGCTCTCCCCCGAGATGAGGCCTGCAGGAGGCTCGGTGCCGCGTCCATCCCAGTCTGCTTTCCGTGGACTCGGCCCAAAGCCCAGTGACTGTCCAGACACTTCCTCTGGGGCCCGGGTCTGCTGTCCATTGCACTTCAGGCCGTTGTTCGTCATTGAGCAGCCTGTATTCGGGGCCATGAGCCAACCGGATGCCCTTTGACTGGCGGTTTGTTAAGTTTCTGCTACTGAATGTAGCATTTGGAGAAGGAAAATGTTGACTTGCTTTTGTGGGAGGGGCCATAGTGCAGTGGGGGCTTTTAGTTCGGGGGCCACACCCGACCGTGCTCAGGGATCACTTGTGGTGGGTTCAGGAGACCCGTTTGTGGTGCTGGGGATAACCCGGGTCCACTGTGAGGAGAGCGCCCTACCTGTGCCCTACCCGGGAAGAAAACTTAGGGTCACGGCCCCCTTGTGAATTTCTGACGTGCTCCTTCCCCTTTGCCAGCCTTTTTCCTTTTAGTTTCAGGGGTTCCTCCTGCCTTTGCAGTCAGGACTCACTCCTGGCAGTGCTCAGGCCACTCTAGGGGTTGCTGGGGGTTGAACTCGATTGGCCGAGTACAAGGCCAACACCCTCCCCGCTGTCCTGTCGCTTCGGCCCCGTAGCCCTTTGGGGGTCTTGATTTCATTGTCTAGTCCTACCCTCGCTGTCTCGAATAACCAAGTGTCCCTTTGTATTTCTTGAATCCAGGATGTTGTTTTCCAGTGGCTCACTACGGGAGATATCCACCTAAACCAGATCGATGCCGAGGACCCAGAGGTAGGAGGTTGTGGATTGTGACAACTTATCAGTAAAAAATAGGGGAGCAGCCAGGGAGGTGGATGACCCGGGGGGTGGGTGTTGCATACTGGTGGCCCAAGTTTGATCCTGGTACCTTATGTCCCCCCCCACAAGCACTGCCAAGAGAGAGCACAGATTTGGAAGTTGCCCCGAGAACCTCCCAGGTGTTACCCCAAAACAAAACAAAACAAAACAAAAACGCTTCTAAAAATCTGAACTTCTAATCCTGATTTTGGATCAGTTTTGAAGTCTTGTACTATTGATATGGGATGGTTTCAAACTAATGTGGTCAATCAGAAAGGGGCTCAAGAAAGTTTGAGAGTATGAGAGTTTGGGTTTTGGGCTTTTTATTGTTGTTGTTTTTGGACCATATCCAGCAGTATCCAGGGCTCGCTCCTGGGGGTGCTTGGGGTCCCCTTCTTGTGGTGCCGGAGAGCGAAGCCAGACATGCTGCACGCAAAGCATCTTTCAGCTGTTTGAGTGACTGCTCCATCTCTGGAAAGTACATGAAGTTTGTCTGTTTTGTTTTTGTTTGGGGTGATCCCAGTACCATATGGCCCCCCCAAGCACTGCCAGGAGAGTGCAAACCTGGAAGTTGCACTTAGGGTTTACTCCTGTCTCAGGGTTCCTCCTGGCTCTGCACTCAGGAATCACTCCTGCTGGCGCCCAGGGAACCATATGGGGTGCCTGGGATCAAACCCAGGTTGGCAGCATGCAAAGCAAGCACCCTCCTGCTATATTATCACTCAGGATGCCAGTTACATGAATTTTAGCCCCAGAATCTATTAGGAAGTCATGAAAACAGTGGTCTGTGGGCCCTTGTTTTGTTTCTTTTGTTTTTGAGCCACACCTGGCGATGCTCAGGGGTCACTCCTGGCTCTGCACTCAGGAATAACTCCTGGCAGTGCTCAGGGGATCCTATGGGATGCTGGGGGTTGAATCCGG
Organism: Sorex palustris; assembly: GCA_028565675.1. Taxonomy (NCBI): domain Eukaryota; kingdom Metazoa; phylum Chordata; class Mammalia; order Eulipotyphla; family Soricidae; genus Sorex; species Sorex palustris. Next base: position 8,688 of record JAOXYA010058549.1, on the reverse strand, counting down.
GTGGCTGTGTGCATGGCAAACACCCTGCCCACTGTATTTTCGCTCATGCCCTCCTCCCTTTATTTTTCGGTTTTGGGGTGGAGCCCAGGGCCTCCCCTCTGCTAGGCCGACACCGCTGAGCCGCATCCCTGGTCCCCAGAGCCCCTTCGAGCTGGGGGCGGGGCCTTGCAGCTGGGCTCTGCTGAGGGGGCCTCTGCGGGTTCCAGATCTCCGACTACATGATGCTGCCCGACACGGCCACGCTGTCCGAGCGCCTGCGGGTGTGTCTCCAGGAGGGCGACGAGAACCCGCGAGACTTCACCACCCTCTTCGACCTGTCCATCTACCAGCTGGACACCACCTCCCTCCCCAAGGTCATCAAGTCAGTATCCGGGCCGTCGCCACCCTCGCTCCCTGCTGCGCGTATTGGTGGATGTCAGGCCCCGGGCCTCGGAGTCGGGGTCAGAGTCAGTCTGGGGTCGGTGACAGGTAGACCAGGGTGGGCGCAGTGACGAGGCAGGGCTGGGTGCTGGGGTCTGCTGCGTTTCAGGGGGACGGGATTTCCCTGCTGTTCCCGTCTCCTGTGCCCGGATGCCTCAGTCACCCTGTCGGCAGCCCCCTGCCTCGCCCCTGAGTTACCTGCAGTGTTTCCAGAAGCGAGTCAAAGTCGGGCAAGTGCCCTTCCTCCTCGGAAACAGGGATTTGACTTCCCCTGTGGGACTTTCTCCCATTTCCGGCCAGCTTTCTTAACTGTTTTCTGCCCCCAGTAACACACAGGAGCCAACACTGTTGAGTGTCCCTGGCCTGGAACACCGTCACCGTCTGCGGAAGTAAAGGCTGAGGGTCCCGTCCCCGTTGCTAGCCCAGCTTCCTTCCCTCCTAGCTGTTGGGCAAATGCTTAGGAAGCTGGTCCCACATGAGACAGGCAGGAGGTGACACGAGGCTGTTGTATTAGTGCTAGAGTACGGTAGTGACCCGGAGACAATCAGACCCAGACAGAGGTGAGCAGGAGACCCAGGCCCGTGTCTGCTGCACCGTCAGAGCTGAGGAGGGCATTGGGAGATGGTGGGGGACAGTCTGCAATTTCGTCTCCCTATGAACAAAGCCCCCATCACAGCTGCACCTGGTCGGAGCTGCATTCCCAGCTGCCCTTGCAACTGTGGTCACCCACCCCTGGCTTCTGGCCTGGCTTACCCGGGCATCATTTAAAAATCTGTCCCCCAGGACTGGAGTGATAGCACAGTGGGTAGGGTGTTTGCCTTGCACACGGCCAACCCTGGTTTGAATCCCAGCCTCCCATATGGTCCCCTGAGCACCACCAGGGATAATTCCTGAGTGCAGAGCCAGGAGTAACCCCATTGCATTGCTGTGTGTGACCGAAAAATTTTAAAAAATTAAAAAAAAAAAAAAGAAAAATCCATCCCTCGGGCCAGAGAGCCGTCAGTGGGCTGGAGGCCTGGGTTCAATTCCTGGCATCACATGGTCCCCTGAGCATCAGTGGAGGTGAAGATGGCCCAGATCAGAACAGAACTCTATTTTCTTGTGGTTTTTTTTTTTTTTTGCCTTTTTTGGTAGGTAGGGGTGGTGGTGCTGTGTTGCTAGGTGGGGATCAAACCCAGGGCCTGACACAGGTGACACAAGTTCCCTACTGCTGAGACATGGCCCGGGCTCTAAACGTGCGTCTGTCCCTCCGAAATCCCCTGCCATGCATATAAACACTGTGGTTTATATGGTTGTTCATAACGATTTGTTATATAGGCATTCAGTATTCCAACACTAGTCCCACAATGATTACACCTTCTCTCCACCATTATCTCCAGTTTTCTCAGTCGGAGGGCAATTCCCATTCTGCTCTCAAAGAAGGCCTTCAAGAATCAATTGGAATTTTATTTTATTTTTTTAAATTTATTTATTTTTTGCTTTTTTTGGGTCACACCTAGCAATGCACAGGGATTACTCCTGGCTCTGCACTCAGGAATTACTCCTCCTGGCGGTGCTCAGGGGACCATATGAGATGCTGGGAATCGAACCCGGGTCGGCTGCGTGCAAGGCAAACACCTTACCCGCTGTGCTATCACTCCAAGCCCTCTGAATTGGTATTTTAAAGAAGTAGATCTCTCTCTCTTTCTCTCTCTCTCTCTCCCCCCCAACTCCCACCCCCTCCCTCCCCCTTCCCTTTCTCTCCCTCCCCCTAGTGACTCTTTCTTACCACTCTGCTTCTGAGTGACTCCAGCCGCCCAAAGCACCGTTTCTTGTCCTTCCCCCGCCCCATTACCTCAGTCTGTTCTCCTCGTAGTGCTCTCGAGTCCTGGCTGGGTGTGGGCTTTGTGCAGTGTGTGTGCCTCCGCCCTGAGTGTGCCGTTCGAAGGCCCATCTTGCTGTGTCGCTGCGGTGGTTTTCTGTGCCGCAGAGAACCAGCTGCCCACGCACAGAGGATGGTAAACCCCCCGCGGGGCCCGTGAGCACGCAGAGCCACTCCACACAGGTCTCCTCAGGGCCAGAAACAGGTTTGATGCCTCTCCCGTGAGGGTGATGAAGAAGGAAATGCTGTCATATGTCACCGTGTCCCCCAGGTCAAACTAAAGCACCTGCTTCAGAGAAGCCTGGTGTGAAGTGCCCAGGTTTCCTTCCCGCGTCTGAGGAGGTCCTGCCGTGCCATTGTGCAGGCGATCCCGAGAGACCGTCGCTGGGCTACTCGGCTCCACGTGTTTCCCACCCGCGTGCCGGGCGGCCTCCTCAGAGCGGACGGGGCAGGGTGACCGCGTGAACGCCCGACCCCTGCTCAGCCGCTTCCTTCCGCACCCAGGGTTCATGAGCAGCTGAATGTGAAGCATGAACCTCTCCAGCTCATCCAACCTCAGTTTGAGACGCCGCTGCCGGCCCTCCAGCCAGCGGTGAGTGTGTGCGGGCACGGATCCCGCCGTGTGCCACGCCATGTGCCCAGCCCTGCTGCTCCGGACACCCCTTTCTCCGGTGCAGAACCTGCAGAGGCCAAACCCTCTCGTGGGTGGTTTTTGTGGTGCCGAGGATCGAAGCCAGGGCCTCATGCCTGCAGAGCATGGCTGTGCCACTGAGCCGCGGCCCCGGTCCAGTGTATGTTCCTCGGGGACCTCTCCATGGTGTCCTTCCCAGCCGAGAGATCAAGGATGCAGAGCTGGGGCTGGAGTGGTAGCACAGCGGGGAGGGCGTTTGCCTTGCACGCGGCTGACCCGGGTTTGATTCCCAGCATCCCATAGGTTCCCCCGAGCACCGCCAGGAGTAATCCCTGTGCACTGCCAGGTGTGACCCAAAAAGAAAAAAGGTCCTGGTAGGCTGCTGTCTCCTGCATGTGGTGGGGTGGGTCTATTCCGAGCTGATCCTGCCCCTTGCCCGCCTGGTCAGTTCTCTTACTTAGCTCCAGTGAACAGGCAGGAGGAGTTGATGGGTGTTGCGGCACCCCAGGATGGCCTTAGTTGGCCGCTAGTTTCCCTCACACTTCCTCTGTCAATTGTAGCTCTGTGTGTGTGTGTGTGTGTGTGTGTGTGTGTGTGTGTGTGTGTGTGTTGGGGTGGGGAGTGGGGGGTTGGGCCCCACGCAGCAGTGCTCAGGGCTTACTCCTGGCTCTGTGCTCAGGCGTCACTCCTGGCAGGAATCAGAGATCGAACCTGGATTGGCTGTGTGCAGGGCCCGCGCCCCCCGCCCTCTGCGCCCTGGCTGCGGCCTCCTGCTGCCTGGTCTGAGAGACTTCACTTCTTCCAGGTTTTCCCTCCCAGCTTCAGGGAACTGCCGCCGCCGCCTCTGGAACTGTTCGACTTAGATGAGACTTTCTCCTCAGAGAAGGCCCGGCTGGCGCAGATCACCAATAAGTGTAAGTTTCGCCAGTTTTTTTACCTATTCAGATTCTTCTGTGAACTTTCCTTTCATGGCCAACTTCTGAAATTTTCCATGAGCGCTTAAAGCTGATTTCGGGAAGACAGAGTATGGTCCTGACTATAAAATGATAAATTTGTAAGTGATGTCGTTTGGCTGGAGGCCCGTTGGCCCAGTGAGTGAGATCTGGTGCTCTGTGGTCGCCAAGGTCCCACTTACTCCTTGGGCCCTTGTTGCAGACCCACGGAGTGACCAGTCATCAATCCTGCCCCTGGCCACCACCAAGCACAGCTCGGTCATTGCTCAGAGGAGCGATGCAATAGAAAAATTAGGGGGCCAAGAGATAGTATGACAGGTAGGGGCTCGCCTTGCACTCCGCTGACCCAGGTTCTATCCCTGGCACCCCATCAGGTCACCCAGGCCTCTCCAGGAGTGATCCCAGAGTACAGAGGCAGGAGGAAGCCCTGAGCACTGCTAGGTATCACCCCCAAACTATGAATAAATTAATAAATAGAAAAATTCGGATAGGGCCGAAAGAACCAGAGGCCTCTAACTGAATAGGATCCTACATTATGTCCACCCATGGCGACATGTGGTTGAAGAGACGGCACCTCAGGCCAGGCAGCTGCAAAGCAAGTTGTGCTCCTGATGCCCACTGGGCTCCCTCTGCCAGGCGCTGTCTCAGGCACAGCCCACAGGCCCGGAGCCGCCGGCCATGCTGGACCAGCCTGGTCCCGAGAGTCCGGGCTCTGAGATGCCTGAAGGTACAAGGCCCCCACTGTGTTGGGTGTTTAGGATGTCCGTACATGGGGGACCGAAGCGATAGTCCAGTGGGTGGGCCACTTCCTTTGCACGTGGCTGACCCAGTTTCGATTCCTAGTACTCCATATGGTCCCTTTGAGTACAGAGCCAGGAGTAAGCGCTGAGCACAACCAAGTGTGGCCTCAAAAACCATAGGAAGGAAAGCATGCACATAATTTCAGACCCCGAGACCCCAGAACTGAGAGCAGGGTGGAGGCTAGAGGGACGGTACAACGGGGGAAGTCATTTGCCATACAGCTGACCCAGGTTGATTCCCGGGTATCCCTTTATGGTCCCCTGAGCTTCGCCAGGGGTGATCCCTGAGCACAGAGCCAGGAGTAAGCCCTGAATATCGCTGAACATGGCCCCAGACACACACCCCCCCCTTTTCCACCTCTGAAATTTTGCATATGGCCAGGGCCTTGCTTAGTGGAAGAGTGCATGCGTAAGGCCCTGGGTTTGACTCCTGACACTGGAAGTGGTGACATTAAAAGTGGATGAACTTTTAAAATGTTCAATTAACTGGGTGTAGTTTCTAGTGTGCATATGGAGAAAATGACCACTAACTGCTACATTCAGTCACTGGGGCCACAAGCACTCGAAGACCAGAAAGGACTATGAAAAAATGAAAATAATGTAGCACAGGGCCGGGATACTGGCCTAAAGGGGCTCAGGGCACCAGGAAGTACCAGAATTGGTCCCAGGGCCTCACACTTGCAAGGGCCTCACACTTGTCTCTGAGCCACAGGACAGTTGATCCTGTTTGTTTGTCTGTTTTTTGTTTGTTTGGGGGCCATACCTAGTGGCGCTCAGGACTTAACTCCTGGCTCTGTTCTCAGGGATCATTCCTGGTGTGGCTTAGGGGACCATATGGGATTCCGGGAATTGAACCCAGGTCGGCTGTGTGCAAGGAAAGTGCCCTCCCCACCGTACTCTCTCTCCAGCCCTGGATGGTCACTCTTAAATTCTTCGGTCGCGTTGCCCTGGGAAGAGGGAAGGGAGTTGAGATGAAGGGGCCGCAGCAGGCGTGTGCTGGGGCAGGGGGAGACCAGGGCCGAACCTGCTGCCCACTCTCTCAGGTACTGAAGACGACCTGGAATTCTATGTCAGGAAGTGCGGCGGCATCCTGGGAGTGACCAGTAAACTACCAAAGGACCAGCAGGACGCCAAGCATATCCTGGAGCACATCTTCTTCCAGGTGGTGGAGTTCAAGAAACTGAATCAGGTACCATGTCTAGAATTCACTCGGGCGGGCGCCTCTGGTACTGTCCCTCCACTGAGCCTGTGTTCTGATTCATTCATTCCTGCTGCAGGGCCCTTTAGGGTCCCCTGGGAAGCGACAACCCCGCACTCACCGATGTCTTCCCACTAGAGGGGACGGCCCAGGATGCACGGCTTGTCAATTTAGGAGCTCTTAGGGTCTGCCGGGAGATGGTGAATGCTTGTTGCTGGAGCCAGAGCACAGCCTGGAGGGCGTTTTCCGTGCACGTGGCTGAGCCGGGTTCGATTCCCAGCATCCCATATGGTCCCCGAAGCACCACCAGGAGTAGTTCCTGAGTGCAGAGCCAGGAGACACCTCTGAGCTTTGCTGCTGTGACCCCAGATCAAAACAGTCCAGTGAGGATGGCGCAGGCTGTGCGGGCCGGGCTGTGGTTCGGCAGTGGAGCCTTGCTCGTGAGAGGCCTCAGGTTCCATCTCCAGCACCACAGGAGGACGCAGTGTGCTGAAAGTGGCGGGAAGAGGGTGGTTGGTTGGTGTGGGCAGGTGTGAAGGTGCAAGGGAGTCAGCTGCGCATGTGGCGGGACCGAGAGTCCCATCAGACATAAGGCCTATGTGCCGTCCCTCAGGCTGGCCGTGCCCAGCATGCCTAGGGAACAGTGCGGGGGACCAGGGGCATGGGAACTGAGCAGGGTGCGGGTTACGGTGGCTCCCTGTGCTGGGGGGTCTGCTCGCCCTCCACAGGAGACCGAGAACTGGGATCTTATGCCTGACCTTCATCTTCCCTCCTCTTGATAGAATTTCTAAAATATCTGCCTACTCAGTCCCAGTGGTAGAATTAATTGGTTCCAGTTTCCTGGAGGTGTTTTTTGTGGTGTTATCCACAATCACACCATGTGTGTACTTTGGGGCCATGGAGAGAGCTCAGTGAGCATGTGCTTTGCATGCCAGGGGCCCTGGTCTGACTCCTGGCACCATCTCGGGTGCAGCCATAGAATTAAAAAGGTGTCCTACAAAGGCCAGTCAGGAGCTCAGCATCTGCCAGTGCGCGGCCCCACTCTCTGTGCCTGTCCGTGCCAGGCCTGCTGCGGGCATCGGGGCTACAGCCGAGACCCAGACTAGGACATAGAGCCGTCTCTGTGCCGTGTGCTGGGGCAGGGATACAAGCACAGTGCTCGGAGAGGTGCCTCAAGACCCCGCAAGAAGTCTGGTGGTCTTTGATCCCTGGCTTTTCTTGTGACAGCCTGCGCGGGCGCTGCACCCGGCCTGGGCGCCAGAGGGTGCCTGTGTGTCCCCCATCGGTGCAGAAGGGAAACGGAGTCCAGAGCACCCCGGTTCACACTGAGGCTTCGCCCTGAACTCCGAACCCCTGTGTCTTCCTCCCCAGGAGCACGACATCGACACGAGTGAGGTGGCATTCCAGAGTCATTTCTGAGGCCGCGTGTCCGGGAGCGTCGCTGCCTCCAAGTCTTTGGGCGCTGCTTTTTGACCCTCCGACTCCTGGTGACAGGTGTCGCTCCAGGCTCTCCTGTGTGAGTTGTGCAAGGTCCGTTCACTCTTCCTGTGCCACCCCGATCACTCTCACACTCCCGCCCGTACGATCTTGTGTAATGTCCATTCCATTTTTCTAAGATCTGAGCAAATCTGTACTTTTATAATAATATAAAACTGTCTTTCATCGAAGTCTTTTCTTTCCACTCCAGTTCTAGACGCGACCCTCTTTTATCAAAGGCGCGAACCACCCTCGAGCTCTGACCCTACAGCTATCGGGCAAGCTCAGATGATTCAGAACAAACTCAGTGACGGTGTTGTGTGCCCCACTAGACCTAACGAGAGAGAGAAAATGGCAAATCTTCCCTCACACGGACCACCCCCCCCTTCACCGCCCACCTGCCCAGACAACTGTCAGGAGACCGTTGTCTTCGCCCACACTTTGTCCCCCACTTCAGAGCTCCCGAAACCGTCTGGTCTATCCTCAAATGCCATCGTCTGCCCCCAAAGACTTGAGGAGACGGGGCATGTGATGTGGAAATGTCATGAACTGGGTCTCCAGGGGAGCCAGCTCTGGGGTACCCAGAGCCACTGCCAGCGTGCAAGGAGCGTGGCACAGGGATTGGCTTCGCAGCTGGTTCTAGATTCCATATCATAGGTCAATCTGTGACCTTGTGGAGGGAAGGCCACGCACGTAGCACAAGTACAATGCAGGCCCAGGGAGGGATGAGGCCGTGAACTGAGGGGTGACTTTCTGTTCGCTTTGAGGCCACACCCACTGGTCTCCGGGGGTTGTTTCAGCAGGTGTGTGGACGACATCAGTGTCAGGGATCAAAAGTTGCCTTGCATGTGTGAGGCCCTGGGTTTGATTCCTGACACCACAACAAAAGGTCTTTTTTATTTATTTATTTATTTTCTGATCATTTGAATTTTATTTATTTTTTCCAGTAGTATAACATTTATTTCATCATTTCAGTCAAATTACTTTTTTTTCAGACTTACAGATTTTTGTGCTTGGGTTTCAGTTATACAATGATCAAGTACCCATCCCTCCACCAGCTCCCATCTTCCACCACCACGGGTTCCAGCATCCCTCCCATTTCCCATCCCCCCCTCATCCAACCCTGCCTATGTGGTAGAGCATTCCCTTTTTCTCTCTCTCTCTGCTTTTGGGTCCTATGGTTTGCAAGAGAGGCATTGAATGGCAATCATATTTGGTCTATAGTCTACTTTCAGCATGTTTCTCCCATCCTTGGAGGATCCTCCCAACACCCTTTATTTGGAGCTCCCTTCTCTATCTGAACTTCCTTTTCCCCTAGCATGTGTGGCTGGCCTCCAAGTCATGGAGCA
>JAOXYA010058538.1:0-11953 GCA_028565675.1 Sorex palustris | reverse complement strand
ATCGAACTCGGGTCGGCCATGTTGGCTGCGTGCAAGGCAAATGCCCTACCGCTGTGCTATCGCAGCCGGCCATCACTTTTATTACCTTTGCTAATCATTACTTTTTTCTTTCTGTCTTTCAATCTTTTTTTTAAGAACTTGAGTATAAGTTGTAGGCTTAACCTCTCTTTAACCTAAGTACTTTCGTATGCATTTCTTAAAAAAAATCTCATCTTACATAATCACAGTGCATAATTAGCAACTTAATAGTCAATGTAGCACTCTTAACCATTTTGTAAAGCTTATTTATATTGTATCAATATTTCCTAATGCTTGAAATTTACTTTCTAATATTTGAAATTTACTACTTAATGGTCATTTTTTTTTGCCACATCACATCTAGCAGTGCTCTTGGCTCTGTGCTCAGGGCTTATTTCTGGTGGGGCTTGGGGGACCATATGAAATGGTGGGGATTGAACCCATGCCAACTGCATGCAAGGCAAATGCCCTACCAACTGTTCTATTACCCTCAAATGGCCAATATTTTTACAACTGTGCCCAAGGACTCATCCATTTCCTAGAAATTAGAGAAAATGTAAAGGGAATATAATGAAGAAAACAAAGTAGAGCAGTTTTGCTATAGTCTTTTTCTTCTGAAAATACTACCTCTATCTATGTATAGATTGCCAGCACTGGAGAACTAATTATAACTTATTCATTAATTCATACTTCATTAATTCAGTGAATATTTATTGAATAGTTAGTACATGTCAGGTACTCTGCTAAGCATTAGGGAAATAAACATATAACTTTAGCCTGAAAGGAACTCAGAATCTACTTAGGAAAATAGCTATTATTATTATTATTATTATTTTGTTTTTTGGGTCACACCTGATGATGCACAGTGGTTACTCCTGGCTCTGCACTCAGGAATTACTCCTGGCAGTGCTCACGGGGACCATATGGGATGCTGGGATTTGAACCCGGGTTGGCCTCGTGCAAACGTCCTACCCGCTGTGCTATCACTCCAGCTCTGATAGCTATATTTAATGTGGAAAAATAACTGACTTAAGAGAACATTAAGGAGAAAGCAGAATAGGCAAAATAAATCTCCCCGTTCCATAACTTTAGGTGCAAGAGAATATGATTTTGTAAATTTATATTGTAGAGACAACTTAGTAGCTTTAGAGGCAAAAAAAGGAAATTTCCTAGAAAACACAGAGGGAGAACTATACAAAAAAGAGGAATCTTATTGATAAGAAAAACAGGTTAAATTGGAAGAATGTTCATTATCACATATTGAAGGACAGCTTCAAAGAGAGGAAATAAAGGGTGTTTTTTTTTTTTTGCTCCACAGGGATAGAGTTAGGGAACAGCTTATACGTAGTCTAGTATTATCTCAGGAAACTCATATTTATTGGTGAGAAAGAATAGTGAGTATTCACAATTGAAGGCAATATAATGGACATACCTCTCTACAGAAAATAACAAAGAAACATTCACTGGGGCTGTGTTTTGAGTATGGTGATGAAGACCAAGGAGGCTAGAGGTTGAGGATGACTATTGCACAATCTACGCTGATTGGTATGTTCAAGCTGGGTCCTGGGGTCCTGATCAGGGCCAAGGTCTTTTTATTTTTTATAATTTAATTTTATTTTTAAAAAGTTATTTATGATTATTTATTACATTCAATAGTTTCACACCAATTCCATCACCAATACATCTTCCCACCATCATTATTTCCAGTTTTCCCAACCACCAGGAACAAAGGCTGCCCAAATAATTTATTTTATGTTGCTTGTCATGAATAATCTTCCAAAAATGATCAAAAAAAGATTCCTTAGAAGAAATTTTGTGAAGGTTGTTGTATCTCACCCTGGAGGCATTAGGCCTTTGTATCACTAACATGTTGTTACAGGTTAAGCCCAGTATTAATACTTTCTTAATCAGATTGGTTGTCTTCTACTGTACATCCCAACCAATGTGGTGTGTGGCTCGTGGTTTATCAGTGGTGTAGAGTTTGAGATATCACTCCAGGAATTCTCAAAGTTTGAATGGGGTGATGCAGCTGGAGTTAAATTTTTAACTGGGTGAAGACTTTGAGGTACAGAAGTCTCTCTGCAGCTTGTTGATCTCTTTCAAGGTTTATTTATGTCTCTGAATCATGACCAATGAGCTTATATGGTACCAGAGGCAGTTCATGGGCATGACTGCCAGGCTCCGGGAAGAACAGGGAAATGGGGGAAGGTAGCTCATCCTAGACTCTGTTAAATCCTGGAGATTTGAATCACAAAACCTGTATACCTGAGTTTTTCAACAGATTCATTCCTGGATGAGGCTTGTCTCAAGTCATTGGAGTCCAGCCGTGAGCATGGTGGCATTTGCATTATGGAGAGTTATCGCTGCCGGTGCTCTGCTTTGGGGGTGAGGGTGGGTTTACCTGCCCCCTCTGGGGTGTCTTGGATATGAAACTCAGCCTGGCACGGGTACTGGAGGCATCTCAGTCAAGGTCTTCTTGAAGATCTTTTTTTGCTCAATTATAATCAGTAGAATGCAGTGGGGCAACTCTTCTGAGATGGAGATTATCACACCCTCCAAATGAAAATCTTAGGGTAGTCTGTTTTAGCCTTTCCTAACTCCAGAATGTCATTCTAAATTTTGGGCAGGAGGAAGGGGAGATGAGAGAGGGACAAGTTGAAAGAAACTTTGACAACCTACTTCTAATTTTTTTAAGCAATCAACTTAACATATACATTAGTAGGAGAACAGAAAAAAATTAATTATGTGTGTATAGAGAAAACATGGATGTTGTGCAAAAGAAAGTATGTACCCTGAGCTGAAAATAGTTACGTCTTCTGGGTTTCAGGGAGAGAGGAGCAGGAGGACTCAGGAGAATGTCCCGAAGCACGCAAAGACCCAAGGCTCTCTCTGTGATTGGATGTTTGCTCTGCCACCTGCTTTGGTTTCTCTGAAATAAAAGTCATTTCTGATAAAAATTAGAATTCTGGGAGATATATACCCATTTTTTCTTTTTTTGGTAAAGTTTATTTTATTTTTAAAATCTATTTAGCTTTGCTTTTTGGGTCACACTCAACAATTCACAGGGGTTAGTCCTGGCTTTGCACTCCTGGTGATGTTCTGGGGACCATATGGGATGCTGGGAATCGAACCCTGGTCAGCCCATGCAAGGCAAACATCTTGTCTGCTGTATATCACTCCAGGACCTCCCCATTTTTTTCTTATTCTTAGAGAGAGTTAAGGCAATAGTGGAATTTTCTTGGGATCCAATAGGGTTTCAACTGTCCTTGACTGGCCATCATCCACAGGGCAATGCACGTACCTCAGAGAAGTTTCTGTTCCAGATGCTTTGGCAAGGAGTAGACTTCAAAAGATGGGTATAGAATTCTTTGTTTCCTTGCATAGGGAACACGTTGTATAAAGCCTATAAATCTAGAATTAAAGAGCTTGCTTTCTATTTATTATTGAGAATGATGTGCACATATGAGCCAATAGATAAAGTTTTTAAAGAGCTAAACAAATGTTATTTTTTTAAAAATTTATTTATTGAATCATTGTGGGAAAAATTACAAAGCTTCCAGGTTTAAGTCTCGGTCATGCAATCATCAAACACATTTCGCTTCACCAGTACTTATTTTTCACCACTAAGAACCCCAATAGATCCCTCCTCCCAACCCTCCCAATGCCTGTGAGGCAGATGAATTCTAGTTAACACTCTATCTACTTTGATTAGATTCATTGTTTCGACAAAAGATGCACTATTATTGTATAGAGTTTACACCCCAAAATCAGACCTGCTGAAAAGGCATTGTGAAATAATTTGTTTTCTACAGCTGGTTACAGGAACCGAATGATGGCGTGTGGCTGCGATAGCGGCCGTGCAATTTTGGATTTCTGATATTTAACTTATTAAGCCTGGAAGTATTTCAGCCTAGAGTCAGATAATTATTAGATTGGTTTCTGTTGCTCTGGAGACATGACTGTGCCAGAGAGCCTCTTGTGGGGGGCAACCCGTGACCTTGGTAGGGTGTGAAGGACGAGCCAGGAACGCCCCCCCTTCCCATGAGGTTTCAGTTGCCCCGTCACCACTGGCTCATACCTGGCTTTGCAAAAAGCTCTGAGGTGGCTGCCATTTTGCTGTCCAGGGGGGAAAAAGGAGCAACACCCTTTCCCTGCCGGGGAGGCATGGTGCCGTGGATTATTGCATAGTCCATTCACTTTTCTGCCGCAGGCTGCTGGGCTCTGCTTTAAGTCCTTGTGCTTCTGGAGCCATGGCCATGCTGGAGAGCCACTCGTAGGGGGCAACCCGTGACCCAAATGTTATTTTATCTGTCTAATATTTTGGTTTGGGCTGGAGCAATAGCACAGCAGGTAGGGCTTTTGCCTTGCATGTGGCCTACCCAATGTTCAATTCCTTTGTCCTTCTTGGAGAGCCTGACAAGCTACCGAAAATATCCTGCCCGTGCGGCAAAGCCTGGCAAGCTACCTGTGGCATATTTGATATGCCAAAAACAGTAACAACAAGTCTCACAATGAAGACAATAGTGGCTTCTGCTCGAGAAAATTGATGAACAATGGGAGGACAGTGCAGTGCAGTGCAATATTTTGATTTAAGGCCACACTCAGAGGTGCAAAGGGACTATCTTCTGATTTAATGCATTGCCAGGGATGAAATGTGAGGCTTCTGCATGGAAAGCATACTCCAACCTGTTCTCTACTAGTGCTTAAGTACTGTCTTAAAAATAATAGCAAACAGCCTAAAAGATAGAGCATTTTTTCTATAAAATTTTACATTTTCCTTTTTATTATTGAAACTAAGATAAACATTTCTTTTAAATTTCCTTAGTACGTATATTATTCTAGGTAGAGTACATTGTGAAAGAAGAAATATATAAAATAAATAATATATGGCTCTCCATACCTATTTTTGAAAATAAAGTATTCTACTGCAGTTTTTACAAAGCCAAGCAAGAAACACATGATTAAAATCAAAATTTAAGCAAATAGAAGAACAAACAATAAAAAAATACCCTCCAAGGACCAGAGCGATAGTACAGTGGGTAGGGTGTTTGCCTTGCATGCAGCCAACCCGGGTTCAATCCCTGGCATCCCATATGGTCCCCCAGCTCCGCCAAGAGTGATTCCTGAGTGCAGAGCCCGGAGTAACCCCTGAGTATGTCTGGGAGTGACCCAACAAGCCAAAAAAAAATACCCTCCAATTGAACTAACTTACATTCCTAATACTGGTGATGGAGGATTACTTTAATATGGAAACAAATGATGCATAGAATTGGACATCTTTTTAAAACCAAATTTTGTGACTTACAATTCTCTTTATGGTATCCCTTATATTTGTGTGTGGCCAAGGACCCTTAGGGAAATTATGTCTACATGCATGTCATATGATAAAGAAATTTAAAAAATTCAAGAAATGATGTATCTTAGAACTTTGTGTTAAACTTTAGGTTTCTGAAAACCAATAATTAAAAAAAATTGGAGTCATGCCAATAAGAAGCAAAGTAAAGAGTAGGAGAAGGAAAGGATTAATTTATAAGAAAAGATTTGAGTAGATAAATATGTAGCTAGGCAATTAATAACTATAGTGTATATTGTAAGATTCTACAAATATTTGAAAGCTAACAAGGTTTGAACAGAATGACTTAAAATGGTATAAAAGAGTAGGCTATCACGAATAATTTAGACCAAAGAACTCTTTGACATTGAAAATCATTAGTTTGGGGGAAGCTTTTCAATAGGAAGTAAAAAGTACTTACTCTTTCTGAATATTTGAGATTGGATAGGAAATAATTGCTGTTTGTGAGTAGTTGTTTTCTGGCAAGTAAAAATTATGACCAAATCATTGACCACCCAACTTTTTTCATGAACAACAATGTCAGATAGTAAATCTAAGATTGGCTATTATGGTGTTTATAAATTACTTAAGAGCTCATCTTTATTATTAGTGCCCCAATAACATTTTTAGATTCTACTACATAATTAAGCTCTGCATTATAGACCAATTTATTATCTTTTGTTGGGGGGTAATTTGGTTTGTGCTTTTTGTATTTTTCCCTTCCAAACATAGCTCAGTGGTATCCATTATAACCTCAAAATACACTTTATGAAATAGAGAGCTAGAATAAATTTGCAGGTTGATTCCAAAATGATTAGAGGCGCTTACATGTCTGATTTCTGATCTGAAAGATTTGTGTGTATGAACAAAAAGTTTTCTGCTGCTTTGTGTTCTTGATTGCCAAGTAAAAACAGTCTCAGACACTCTGTCCATCCTTTAGATTCCTTTTTCTGCAGTTTTGGTTTAGACTCTTTTTATGTTCCATATAAGGCTAAAGCAGCATCTATCTAACATGATTGTTTTACATTTTTCCATTCCTCTTTTACCCTACTTTCAAGGATTTCTGCAAATCTGATCATATTTATTATTTTTTCAAACTACTTAATAAATGATGATGAAGGGTATAGTTTAGGAAAAATGTATACTTCTTATAGCTTGTCCTTCCAGAACTTAACCTCAACTTAGTTCTATTGAACTCATCTCTTACTATTTACTATACTTTGAATTCCACACCCACCACTGCTTATGCTGTGTTATTTTTGGACATGTGTCATTGTGTCATTCCCAGAAGTGCTTCAGGACAATTCCTGTCACTGTGCTCAGGAGTGATATCTGACCAGGATAAGGGGACCAGATTTAGTGCTGGGGATCAAACTAGGGTTGGCTTCATGCAAGGTAAGAGCCTTGTCTCCTGTACTATCTCTCTGACTCATGCTGTTTTTTTTGACTAAAAATCTTTGTTACTCACTAGGTTCCATTTGGGCACTTATTTTCATGAAGCTTCATGTGTGCATTAATGATTCAACTGCATCTTTGGTACCATTTATGCCAACACTTTTGTCAGCTTCAAATTTGCTTTGTGTGCCCCTTCTGTCCACTTTTCTTTGGTGTCCAAATCTGGATCTTATTCACCACCCACAATACTGAACATAACGACCTTGGATAGAAGTTCTTCAATAAATGTTATGGAGTGAATGAAAAGACAGAATGCTCATCATTTGAAACAAACTCCAGATACTATGAACATGGAGAAACAGTGTTGCTTTCCCCAATGATATTGGATTTTCCTGAACTCCCTGGTAGATCATGATATTATTCATATATCAAAAAAAAAGATATCACACCTAAGCAGTCCTCAGCTTTAGCACAGCATAGCTTAGGTCAACAGTGTTGAGGGATCACCATGGCTACATCTTGAAATATGGGTGTGGGTGGGAACATGTACTACCAGGGATAGAATTCAGAGCCTTGAATATGCTCGATATATACTCTGCCACTTAAGCTGTTTCCTCATCTCCTTATTTTCTATTTCTATTTTTAGAATTACCAAAATTTTTTTAGATACGACAGTGGGTAAGGCGTTTGCCTTGCACACAGCCAAGTCGGTGTACATGGGTTCGATTCTTCCACCCTTCTTGGAGAGCCCGGCAAGCTACCGACAGTATCTCACCCACATGGCAAAGCCTGGCAAGCTCCCTGTGATGTATTCAGTATGCCAAAAACAGTAACAAGAAGTCTCAGTTACTGGTGCCCGCTCTAGCAAATTGATGAACAACGGGAGTGCTACAGTGCTACAGTGTTATTGCTCCATGCTCATTTTTCCTGCCAATGTTAACCACTATTCTGGCCAAGGGCTTTGTATCATGGATTCCTCACAACAGTAAATATATCTAACTATTTACATTTCATAGATAATGTAGGCACAGGAAATATCTTTCACAAGTGCACACATCTAGTGGATGGCAAGATAATCAATGGACTTAAGTAGTAGTCTGAACCTTCTAAGTCATGAACTACATCTCCCAAAGTA
Organism: Sorex palustris; assembly: GCA_028565675.1. Taxonomy (NCBI): domain Eukaryota; kingdom Metazoa; phylum Chordata; class Mammalia; order Eulipotyphla; family Soricidae; genus Sorex; species Sorex palustris. Next base: position 4,073 of record JAOXYA010058538.1, on the reverse strand, counting down.
GCTTGTGATAAAAATAGAAATGAGGGGCCAAAGAGAGGGTATAATGGTTAAGGTGTTTGCCTTGAGTGACCTGGATTCAATCCCTTGCACTCCATATGGTCTCCTGAGTCCTGCCAGGAGTGATCCTAGAGCAGAGAGCTAAGAGCAAGCCCTGAGTACTGCTGAGTGTGGCTTCAACACAAAAAAATAGAAACAAGAGAAATTCTGTAGCGGTGACGGCTCTGAGGCTTCAGGGACGTAAATTAAGATGAGGTATGAGTTTTCACTTTTTTTTAGTAACTAGGAAAGACCACATCTAGTGATTTTCCTGACAGGTTAAAAAAAAAGTATCTTTTTTATTAAGAAGAATAGATCTATTTAAGTTGTAGAGCACAATATACTACAGAGACATCTGTAGAGTTAAGTGCAGGGGTTAAGGCACATGCCTGGCCTGTCGTTGTGCCCTATTTTGAATTTTAGTACCATATGGTCCCCCAAGCACCAGATGATGCAGCCTGGAGGCTCCTGAGATTTGCAAGGGGAACCTCAGTGATCCAGATTGTAGAGTCTGGGCAGCACCAAATCCTCATTCCTTATATTACTGATTTGCTGGCCTTGTTGGCCAGGAATCACCAGGAGGGGCCCTGGCCTCCTGAGCACCCCTTGGAAGCCCCCGACATAAAAAGGAATTAAGACCCAGTTTTGTTTCCCCTTTCACGTAAAATTTGTATGACTTTATTTATGAAGTAATATTGCAGGACTTCTACAAGCTACAATATTGAGGAATATCACCTGAAGCCATATCCATTTTATTTTTTGATTTGGGGGTCACACTCAGCAGTATTCAAGAGCTATACTTTTCTCTGTGCTCAGGCGGTGCCCAGGGGAATTCATAAGTGGTGGCTGGGATTGAACCAGTCAGCCACCAGCAAGATAAGCACCTTATCTCCTGTTCTGTCCAGCACAAAATCTTGGAGAAAAACAGTTTAAATGAGACCCTCAATATAGAATTATGGTAGGCATATATATGTATACATATACATGTATATACGTATACATGCTACATGTTAATTCTAAAGAAAAAACTTGCACACATTAATTACTTTTTTTAATATTTTGCAATCTTACATTGTTTCCTTTGATCTTATTCTTATTTTACATATGAAAATCACAAATTACCTTGGATCAGTGTTTCATGGTTTGGAAGCCTGCCTCGTACTGGGGGAGAAGGCATCTGGGATAGAGAAGGGATCACTATGTCAGTGATGGACGGACTGGGGTGGTGAAGATTTGTGATGTGGGTCTGAAGGTAAAGGGTCTACCTAAAATCTTACAGCTTTGGTATCTGAAGTAAGCAACAGCTTATTACTACTACTGAGAGGAAACTATAATAGAATTGAAAGTGCCATCCTCTGGTACTTTTTCCCCTTCCTTAAAGGAAATATACTGCTCTAACCAGGCATCAACCAGTTTTGGTTACAGTAAAATTTTAGGAGAAAAAAACATTTCATGTGTAAAGTGTAAAGTTTTTTGTCCCCTCTCAGTTTTGGGTCATACCTGGAGATGTTCAAGAGTGATTCCTGGCTCTGTAGTCAGGAATTAGTCCTGGCAGTGTTCTGTAGAGACGGTATGGGTCAGGTGTGTGTAAGGCAAGTGCCTTACCCAGTGTATTATCTCTCTTTTTACCTGTAAATTTCAGAGCCCCTCTTTCAAGAAAAGAATTTACCTTGTTGGGAAGGAAAAATGGAGTAAGGTCCAGAGTGTTTACTGCTTATCACTATCAGCCTTAACAAATCTTCACCACCCTCATCCCCATCACCAAAATAATTCGTGACGTAATGGAAAGGGAAAGAATAGGCATCTTTAATATCTGTGGTTAATAGAAAGAAAAGCAGTAACTTGAGAGCTGGCACCCAACTGAAAAGTAGCCTAAGCTACAATATCAGACACTAATTAGTTCTATAATGTCTTAACCCTGACTATCCCATTCATGTAATCTCCAGCCCTCAGCCCCTTAGAACCAACTTTCCCAAGAAATAGGGGGAAAATATATGACCCTGATTCCTGTATTACAAGTTTAACCAACTTAAAAAATTTTATTTCTGAAAAGTGTATTTCTCAAAAGCACATCTTGGTTGATTGACTTTATAGTGTAATTATTCAGTTGTAACTTTGATAAGTTTTTATCTGAGCACTCCATTTAAATCTTGAGAAGTTGGATGATAATGCTTAAAACAATTTGGATCTCCCATTTCAATTTATTAAACTTTAAAATCATTAGTAGTGTTAAAATAAAATGGTGGACGGAGGGATCACTCGGGATGGGAGATGTGTGCTGAAAGTAGACAAAGGACCGAACATGATGGCCTCTCAGTATCTGTATTATAAACCATAATGCCCCAAAGTAGAGAGCAAGAAGGAAAGTGCCTGCCATAGAGGTGGGGGTGGGGGTGACAGGAGGGATACTGGAGACACTGATGGTATTGATGATGAAAAATATACACTTGTGGAGGGATGGGTATTTGATCATTGTATGATTGAAACTCAATCATGAAAGTTTTGTAACTATCTCATGAAAATTCAAAAAAAAAGTACAGATTATATACACACAAAAAGATGATTGAAATGAATGCTCTAATATTAATGAACTCATCCAAAAGTCATAAAGTGTAGTGACTTAAAAATCTGACTGCTTCACCCAAAAATGCAGTGTATTATAATAGACTTGATGATGTTCACAAAAACAATTTAAAAATCACAATTTAGGAAAAATAATGGGTAAAAGCAAGTAGATGTAAAAGACATGGTTATATAATCAGAAGGTGAGGAATAATTATGACCTACCCACTATGATTACAGAATTACTATGATTGTTGGGGCCGGAGTGATAGTATCATAAGTAGGGCATTTGCCTCGCATTCAGTGCCCTGCACCCGTCTAACCTGGTTTCAATCCCCAGCATCCCATATGGTCTCCAGCAACACACAAACAATAATTCCTGAGTGCAGAACCAGGACTAACCCCTGACCATCGCTGGGTATGACTCCCCAAAATTGCTATGATTCAGAATTTAAGGAATCCTACCAATAACAGAGAACATGTTGTGTAAGCCTTGCATGCTTGAAGACCTGAGTTTGATCCCCAGTACAACCAAAAATATTAATTTAAATAAAACTGGGACTGAGGAGATAGCTTTAGTTGGGAGATGTACCTAGAATGGTCAGTTCAGTTCCTGACAGCATATACCCTCCCCACACCACCACTGGACATAACCCTGTCGCCAGCCCCCTCATTCTTCCCCAGCACAACACTGGGTGTAAGCCTGGGATCACCACTAGGCCAAGCATACCTATGCAGTACCCAGTGTGGCCCCTAAAAGAAAAAAAAAAAGAAAGAAAAAGTCAGCTTTTACCAGCAGAGCTGGAGATTCAAGGTTCAGGAAAAGTGAGATGAAACACAGGTGTGGGAGAAAGTGCCTATAACTTACGCTGAAATAGAGACATGAAGTAGTAGAGACAGGAGGAAAATGACTTATGAAAAGAAATGACTTATGAAAAAGCCAGTTGACAGTAACCCAAAATAGCAGGAAAAGAAAGGATTATTCATTTATGAATCACTTGTATTGAAATGATTCTGTTCTTATTTAATTTTCCTATAAACCTGATTTCTTTTCAGCTTTTCATATAACCACTCTCTCAACACCTATTACTTTGAGAAATAAGTACTTTTAGGAGTCCTTTCATACAAAGGGATCCATAATTTAGCATTACTAGAGTATCATTTTATTTCTCCTTTAATCAACATTCCCTTTAATTAACATTCTGTTTCAGAAGCTGTCATTTGTTGATTAACCCAGAGACAGATTTGCCTCTCATTTAAACATATGGCCTAACGTAAGAGCACTGGGAGAAATTCCTTCACAATGAACAGACTTATTAAACTGTCGTAGAGATATCAGGTTGCCATTTCTGATTGAGTTTTATTGCTAATTTTCCTGGGATGATAATTCTTACTTGCATGTCAGTACTTTGGGATATCTGATTCCTAAGAAACATTTTATTATTTATTGGCGGGGGGGGGGGGGAGAGGGGGGG
>JAOXYA010058528.1:0-11953 GCA_028565675.1 Sorex palustris | reverse complement strand
TGAGGCTCTTCATGTTCCCAGAGCGAACAGATGCCACTGGGCTACACTAGCACGCGACAGGGACAAATGGAGACGTTCCTGGCGCCTGCTCGAGCAAATCGACACTAACAGGAAGTTAAGTGATTAAGTGATTAAGTGTTCCCAGGTTCCCTCCCATCATCCCTCAACTCCCAACCCCTGCCTCCTCTATGGAAGGCATCCTCCTCCTCCTCCTCCTCCTCCTCCTCCTCCTCCTCCTCCTTCTTTCTCCTTCTTGGCTTTGTCATTTGCAGTCTCGGTACTGAAAGGTTATCCAGAAGATCCTTTACCTACCTTTAACCCTCAGATCTTGTCCAGCGTGATCATTCCCAGATATTAGTGTCATTGTGGTCTCTTCTCTGTCTTACCTACTCTCTGCCCGCCCCCAAACTTGTGGTTAGTTCCAACCATTGACCAGTCCTTCTAGCCCCTAAGAACCCCCTTTCTAATTCCTGCGGGAAACCCTCCTCTTGCTCCATCCTACTCCCTGCCCCCAGCTGTAAGGTTCTCATTGCCTTTGGTTGTATGACCCATCATCCTTAGAAAAACTGTGCTGTCATGCTCATAGGCTCTGGGGGTGTCGGGAACTGGGAATGAGCACCCAACTTGGATCCTCACCTGGGAAGATGAGGAAAGTCTTGGGGCAAGAATCCCCCTGGAGGTGTATGGGGGGGGGCTGGAGAGATAGTTCAACAGATGCTTATCTAGCAGGAAGCTGATCTGGTTCCATTCCTGGTGACCCCAGTGGTCCCTCAAGCACTGCCAGGAGGGATCTCTGGTCTGAGAGTCAGGAGGAAGCCCTGGGCACTGCCGGGTAAGGCCCCTTTAGCTGCCCACCCCCCCACCCCCCCCACCCCAAACAAGGGCAGCGGCTTCCCGCCCCTGTGACGTGAGCAAATCACTCAAGGCTCTCGGTCTCAGTGTTCTTGTCTCCAACACGACGGACTTCAGGTCACCTTGACGTGTCCGTGAGACTTTGGGTGATTGTGAGGAGTCCAGCCGGCTGCAGGGCTGGAGTTCACCAACTCTGATGACCGCTCGCTCCCACAGCTCTTCGGGGTGGCCAAGAGCCCCTCAGGCGGGGGAACGCTGAGCAAGGATGAGAGGCTGGCTCGAGGGGGTATAGGCGGGACCACCAGCGGTGCCACAGCAAGCCCAGGTGCACGCAGGTGGGGAGGCGGATTCCTGGGAGCCTCGAGAACAGCAGAAAACACCCCGCAAATCAGAACTGGCAAACAGAGCGGCCAAACACCGGGGCCTTCCCTTCCCCATGTTAATGAACCGACAGCTTTCAATTGCTAGCACAGGGGAGGAGGGGATAGGGAGGCCTGGAGAGAGAGAGAGAGAAAAAAAGAGAGAGAGAAAAGCCTGGCAGAGGGAACTGCTGTCAGCCCCTGGAAGAATTAGGAGTTCTTTGGGTGAATTGGGATAAAATCCAAGCCCCTTCTAACTCCGTTTACAAATGCGCCAATATTTGAATATTGAAGCCTCAGTCTGCCCATCTGGAACAATGGGTATGAGGACATGTCTTCCATATTTGGGAGGGGGTTGGGGGGAGCAGAAGAGAGAAGAAGAAGAAAGAGAAGAAAAAGAGAAAGAAGAGAGAAGAAAGAGAAAGAAAAGAGAAGAAGAAAGCACTCCTTGGGTGCCTCACAGATTTGCAGGCTGCTTGAGCTGGTGGGTTATTGGAGTTCAAACACAACCTCACCTTACCCTAGAGAAGATTAAGGCCTGGGAGAGGAATGGGTTTGCCTGATACCTTTGAGCACGTGACTTACTGAGATGCTGGGTGCTAAGTTAAGCCAGGTGAATTTGTTCTTTCCCTTCCTGCTCCACTTTCTCCCTCCCTGGCCGTCTGATGCAGACATCTGGGTGCTGATGCCCATAGTGTCCATTTGGGCTCCCTCGCGATTCTCAGCTGAGACCGATGTTGTGTATGTTTAAATATTGTGTCTGCGGATGCTTTTGCACACGGCCTCATTCACCCGAGTGAGACTCTGGGGTTGGAAACCCAGCAGTGTGGCCCCGGCCTGCGACTTTTGGGGGAGAGACTTGTCTCTCAGTGAATGAGTCTCGGGGAGTGAGTCAGGTGCTCCCTGGACTGTAGCTCGCAGAGGGGGAGCCCAGGAATGGAAAGACTTTAAGTAGCATTGGTGTCAAGGGGGCTGCAGAGGGGACAGAGAGGAGGGACAGGGCTAGAGCACTTGCCTTTCACATGGCTAACCCGGGTTCAATCCCCATAGGTTCCCATGAGCTCTGCGGAGTGATACCTGAGTGCAGAGTCAGGAGTCAGCCCTGAGCACTGCTGAGCGTGGCTCTAACACAAAAACACACACACACAAACACACACACAGAGAAAAAGGTGACATGTTATTTCTGGATAAAACAGTGATTCTGGGGTCACCATTCATTCATCCGCTCAAGAGCAAACAAACCAAGATCCTAGGGCATTTTCACTGACTCCTTGCTGTCACTACCAAACTAAAAACACAGTCCTGGGCTGGAGAGATTGTACAGGGGTAAGGTGTGCGCTTCACAATGCAGCCAACACTGGCTCAATCCCCAGCACTGTATATGGTCCCCCCCAGCACTGCCAAGGCACAGAGTACTGAGTACACAGCACTCCAGCCCCTGAGCATCGCTGGGTGTAGCCCTCCCCCATCAATAAATACTCAGCACAATTCAGTGACATGTCTCCACATTTCCGACATATGCCAATTTGTATGGATGTTCCTCAGTCGCACAGGTGTACCATTGTCCTTCATGAACACGCATGAATTTTTCTGAAAAGCCACTAAATATGCATAAGCTATTACAACACTTCATCTCTGCTGGGAATAAAACCAGACCTTCACCCATTCTTCTCTTTGTTATCATTATCTGTTCTGCTTGGGTCACATCTGGTGTTGCTCAGGGCTTACTCCTGGTTCCGTATTCAGGGATCACTCTTGACAGACTTTGGGGACCCTATGGGACATGAGGAATCGAACCTGGGTTGGCTGTGTGCCGTGTTCAAGATAAGCACTCTTCCCTCAGAACTCCAGCCCCCTTCACACCTCTCTTTGAGGCTGTTTCCAGCCACTCCTTCCTAACTCAAGTCACTCCCCTGACAATAAGCCTGTCTTTTCTATTTAGTCATTCGGGTGCTTTTTCTAGGAAGACAGCTTGGACTCCGTCACTGCAGTGGGGCCTTCCCTAATCATCCTGGCTTCAGGCCTTCTCCTCCAGTCACCAGCCATCGAGCCACACTTGATTCCTTCAAATCACTTACAAGGAGCTGAAACCATTCCGGTTATTGAGTTTATGTTTCTCTCTAACTAGATTGTAAAATTCCACCAGAACAGGAAATTCATTTGGCTTATCACGATATACACTTCCAGGGCTTAACGCAAGGCCTGGTGCATGCTAGGCTTTCAAGAAATATTGGTGGAATGAATTAATGAATGGATGGTGTTCCAACCGGGAAGGAAATGTCCTAAAATAGCCTCTTTCTACACTCTCCGAGAGGACGACATTCTTGCATCTCGGTCTCAGAGGGAAAATAAGATGGTTCCCAGGGGCTCTGTTCTACCTGTGTACTCCACTGACAATCTAAGTCCGAGGAACTCCCTTTACCTGAGCATTCCCTGGGGTGAGTGTCCCTTGAGAAATTGACTGGAGGCGGAAATGCTGAGTATTTTCCAAACCAATCTTCTCATCACACATACATTCTTAATGCTGTCAGAATTTAATTTGTTCTACAAGGCTGGAAGCAGTAGCGTTGTGTGTAAATAGCGCAGGGCGGAAAGGTCGTTTTACCGAATTACTGTTTTCCAACCCCGGTTATTTCTAGACGTACTAAATGCGCGATTCGCTGTCCCTGGTGCTGAAACAAATAGCCGCAGGCCGTCTGCTGACACACCTCTGAGGTGCTGAAAACCTAACTTTCCCTCCATCCCCTCTCTCCCCAGGAATTGTCATCTGTCCAGCCACTGTGGGTAACGCTGCAATGATATTTTCCGGAAGCCACGAGGCTAGACTGTAATTAATTTTTTGAGATTTTATACATTTTATTTTCATAAAGTAGGTCACAATAGTTCACTACAGATACTATTCCAACACGCACCCAAACAGCGAGCATCTTCCCACCACAGTAAGAGGGAAGTGTGTGAAGATGGTTGTGTTTCATTCTGCTGTATTCAAGTCTGTATATAAGAGAATACAAGCAAGTATGTTAAAACCAAACACATGTGTGCTACTTTAGGTACATCAGTGGGCTAGAGTATAAGAGGTCACACGGCCGCGAATGTGGCCACGTGCTCCAGGAAATACTCTGCATCGCTCTCTTCTGGGAGTTTTATTTTATAGTCTCTGGACCTTGGCTATTGATGAGATTACATGGCGCCAGGGGCAGTTTGTGGGTGTGACTGCCGAGCTATGGAAAACTGGGGAGCCGGGGGCAGGAGGCCCAGGCCCGATCTGAGCTGGCTTGGAGACCTTAGTCAGAGGTCGCACAGACATGTTTTTTTCTGCTGGTTCCCTCTTGGGTGAGGCTCATTCGAGCATGTGGAGAGTGGCCTTGAGCATGGCAGTGGCTGGGTTCTGGAGGTTTTTGGCTGTGTGGCTTCTGCTTGGGGCGGGGAGGGAAACTCAACCCACCTGCCTTTGAGGTGCCCTGGTGAAGAGAGCCTGGCATGGGGGCAGGAGATTCTTGTAATTCAATTCTTATTAGCTGTACCTTGAGGTTTGAGGAGGGTGGGTGCTAGAGAATGATGAGACCTTTTGGGAGTTCTGGGGAGTACATCCAGCCTCACTTGTTATGGACCACATCAACATCGCCCCAGGAAACTACAAAGGTACCAGTTATCATGGCTCAGAGCCTGCCCTCAGCATGATACCTTCCAGTACAGCAGGAGACAGCATGGTCAGCCATGGTGTCTGCCTGGAGAGCCCTACCCCATTGAATCAATGAGCGTATTTGTTTCTGTTTGCCTCAAGATGGAAAATAAAACACCAGCCCCGAGACTCTCATGGGCCTTAAGAAGAACATGGCAGATAAGGATTTCCATACTAGAGCGATCATTTAAAACTACTTGTGAAATAGTTTGAGGTACACAAATCTTAAGCAAACACTTTGTGTTGTGTGTATATGTGTGTGTGAAACCACTATTCAGTTAAAAATTATGTAACATTTTGGGGCTAGAGTGGGAGCACAGTGGGTAGGGCCTTTGCCTTGCATGCAGCTAACCCGGGTTTGATTCCCAGAATCCCATAGGGTCCCCTGAGCACTGCCAGGAATAATTCCTGAGTGCAGAGCCAGGAGTGTTCCCTGTGCATCACCGGGTGTGACCCAAAAAGCAAAAACAAACAAACAAACAAAAACCCATAACATTTTCAATACTTTCTCTCTTTTATTATGCTTTTCATGTATCACCATTGATTCACTTTTCTTACCACTAAGCTTTCTGTACATGGGATATTTGCAGCCTGCCTTCTGGGCCTGACTTCCTTATTTCAACAGGTTGTCTTGAGAGTCCCCCGTGGTTCTGCATATCAGCAGTTCATCATTCTGCATTACTGTTTTGTGTTAATAAACCACAGTTTATTGATCTGTTCTTCTACTTATGGACGTTTGGATTGTTTCCAGTTTGGGATTTTATTAAAAATCTGTGATCATCCCTGCACATGTTTTTTGATAGACAAAGCACTCGTTTGTGTTGGGTAGGTCCTCAGAAGTGGAATTGTAGATCAGTTTATACAAATGTGTCCAATGTGGTTGTATCAATGGACAGTTATTTTGGGGAAAGATTAATACTTACTCTGAACTTTTACCTTTATTTTCCACAGTCTCTTACTTGACTGAGATGTTCTGGAGAAGGGTCTGTTTAAATGTCACAGCTCTAAGTTTTTCTGGGCTGTTTTATTGATCGTATTGAGTAGATGACGATTTCCCACCCATCTCTGTCTAGACACCAAAGCTATTATTTCAGACCTTTCCTCTTGGTGGTTATCACTGTGATTGATTGTATGATGGAGTCTGAATGAGGTGATGTGGAGTCAAGGATGAAGAGCCTCCCCACCCCACCTTTTCTTCCACACCTCAGGTTACAACATGCCTGGGAGAAGGTTCTGGGCGAGGCAACTTAGGAGCACAAAATTAACCTCCCAGTGCCACAGAGAAATCCTATTATTGCCAAGAAGCAATAATAACCCCATAAGGAGCTTTATATGTCAAGAATGAGTGGGAGAAAGGTTGGGGGTTGGGGAAGTTCCTTCTTTCTTCCTTCTTGTTCTTTCCTCAGATTAGACATTTGGGAGTCTTACATATACTACTAAGAGACAGTGTTTAGATATTTTTAGGCTTCCAATTTGGACTGTATTATTGATAGTTTGGGCTGGAACGATAGCACAGTGGGTAGGGCATTTGCCTTGCATGTGGCCGACCCGGGTTTGATTTCTCCACCCCTCTCAGAGAGCCCAGCAAGCTACGGAGAGTATCCTGTCCGCATGGCAGAGCCTGGCAAGCTCCCGGTGGCGTATTCAATACGCCAAAAACAGTAACAACAAGTCTCACAATGGAATTACTGGTGCCCGCTTGAGCAAATCGATGAACAACGGGAGGACAGTGCTACAGTGCTTCAGTGCTATTGATAGTTCACAGTCTCAAGGGCACACATGGAGAACTTGACAGATCGTTCTAGACACTGACCCATTCATTAAGAGACTCTCTGTTCATAGTCTGTCTTGCCCTCCTGACTGTACTCTCTGACTCTGCATCATGAAATTTCCCATTACACACTTACTCTTCTGCAAAAATCAATCTTTTTCTCCTTCTCTTTCTCCCCCGACTCTTAAAAACACTAGGTATTTGCAATCCTCCTACTTTCCTTCTAGTCCCTTCTCTCCCTCTCTCTCTCTCTCTCTCTCTCTCTTTTTCTCTCTCTCTCTGCCTCTCTTTTAGTGTCCATTTGTCTGGCAAACTCCTTTGAGAAAAGACTTCTGGATTTTGAGCAGCCCAACCGGCTGGTAAAGAATAAAATGAGCCCAAGTAGTTCTCTGGAGATGGAGCCCAAGTTGCTCACAGCCTTTTTAGAGTGAGAAGAGAGGCAGGCAATGATCGATGCTTCGTGAACTGAGAACAGTGAAGCCTGGCCCCATGGGAACTGGCTTACCTGACCAAGCTGGGCCTGGGGGAGCCCGTGTTCAGGCTGAGGTTTAAAGGGCTCAAGACTTGGAATGAAGAGGTCGGAGCAATAGTCCAGTGGGCGGGGCATTTGCCATGCACACCATGGGCCTGGGTTTGATCCCCAGCATCCCATATCCCCAAGCACTGCCAGGAGTAATTCCTGAACCCAGAGCCAGGAGTAACTCCTGAACATCACTGGATGTGACCCCACACCCACCCCCAAAAAAGACAAGACTTGGGATGAAGAGGGGACATAGAACTTGTTCCGGTGAACCTTGATGTGAATTCCCTTTCCCAGGAAAGTTGGGGGTTAGGGAGCCTGGTGGGATCAGGGAGAGCGCAGTGTTCATCCGGCCTCTTGAGGGGACACAGGGATCCCTGACACAGCTCTGGAGTGTCGCTGAGGGGCTGGGGTTGGAGCTCTGGTGGCTCTGGCAGGGGGCTCCCCATCAGCCGCAGGGCTGGCCTCAGGTCAAACCGGAAGTGATCTCCAATCGGCCTCCTAGCATTCCGAGGCTGTAAACAGTCGCTCGAGAGTGGGGTACTCGCACCCTGCCTTAGAGCAAAATCCACAAAAACGTCAGTCTCCTCCTTCACCCTCCGGGATGGTTTGATCTGACGAGAATTACCTAGTAACCGCGAGAGAGGCGAATTGTTTTTGAAAGAGGAAATTATTTTCCAGAAGCGTGAAAATGATATTGAGTAAAGAGCTCCTTATTCGTTGGCATTTCAAGCCAAATATGAAAATACTCCTCTCCAGATACTTTTCCCTAACGTTGAAAGTTTACAGTTTAGGACAAGTTTCATATTCACAGTTGAACATAGCGCTATCTTCGAACTTTTTTTTTCCCCCTTCTACTTATGGTATAAATCTATTCTGTCTTGTTTATTTGCTGCACCCCTGGCAGTGTCCAGGGGCTACTCCTACTGCGGGACTGTAGGGTCGGATTGTCGTGTAGTTTATATGGATCAGGCTGTTGCCAGGTTTGTACCACCACCTCCTGCATGCAAAACATATGCTAAGCTTACCATTGACCCATCTCTCCCATTTCAGTTCATTTCGGTGTACCACACCCAGCTGTGCCCTGTGCCAGTGATGGAACCCATTAAGCCACATGTAAGGCAGATGACACAGGTGTGCCATCACTACCTAACATTCCTATTCTTTTTTTTCTTCTTATATTTATTTATTGAATCACTGTTGGAAAAGTTACAAAGCTTTCAGGTTTAAGTATCGGTCATACAATGATCAAACACCTTTCCCTTCACCAGTACTCATTTTTCACCAACAAGAACCCCAATATAACCCACTCCCACCCCTCCCAATGCCTGTGAGGCAGATGATTTCTACTTAACTCTTCTCTACATTGATTGCATTCATCACTTCGACAAAAGGTGCACCATTATTGTTTAGAATTCCCCCCCCCAACCACCAATCAGAATTGCTGAAAAGGCATTGTGAAATACGTTGTTTTCTATAGCTGGTATGAGAATCATAAAATGTCATATAATGATTTTGGATTTCCGCAAAGAGCCAGATATTTACAAAATTGGTTTTTGTGCATCTGGTGTTATGGCTGTGCTGGAGAGCTACTCTTGTGGGGCAATTCGTGACCTCGGAAGAGTGTGAAGGATGAGCCGGTACAGCCCCCCACTCCCATGAGACTGCAGTTGCTACATCACTACCGGCTCATACCTGGCTTTCATATAAGCTCTGAGGCAGTGGCCACCTTGCTGCTGGGGGGGTGGTGGGAGGGGAAAGGCGGAAGGGAGCAATACCCTTTCCCTTCTGGGAAGGCATGGTGCCATAGTTTAACGCTTGGTCCATTCACTTTTCTGCCTCAAGCTGTCGAGCTCTGGACTAAGTCCTTTTGCCTCTGGAGCCATGTCCATGTCGGAGAGCCGCTCATGGTGGGCAACTCATGACCTAGGTAGGATGTGAAGGACAAGCCGGTATCACCCCCCTTCCCATGAGGCTGCAGTTGCCACGTCACCACCTGCTCGTACCTGACTTTCCAATAAGCTCTGAGGCAGTGGCCACCTTGTATGAGGTCCAGATGCATTTCTGCCAAAAGCAGCTGGTCTCTGGGATCATGGACATTATTCAGCTTAATCAGGAGGCAGAGAGGCCTTTTGAAGGTGTGACTCGTGGTCTCACTGAAATGGGGAGGAAAGGGCCAGTTCCACCCTCATGTGGTGAGGCCCCGCTTGTCTCATCACTGAAGGCCCAAACCTGACTGTTCAGTCACCTCTGGAGGATGACGGTCACTGGGCCACCAAGGGGAACAGGCCAAGGCACAAAACCTATTCCTACCTGGAGTGGCCCAGCCCCAGTAACCTACTGCAGGAACAGGATGCATTTCTGCCAAGAGCCTTTGGGTTCTGAGATTTGTTTCTGAGTCTTTGGGATCATGACCATTAAGCAGTTTGATCAGGAACCAGAGAGGCCATGCCTCCAATAATATAGCTGAGCCAGAGGTGGTTTCTGGATGTGTCACCCACATACCTAACTTTCGGCCATTTACTTTTTAGTAAACTTTGCCCCAAGATTTTGGGGTCTGTCCAAAGGCACAGCAGCAATTTTGGGGTATCAGGCTGCTGATGCACTCACCTCACAGCTACAGATTGACCTGCTGCAGCACCATACCCCCATATGCAAAGCTTTTGTAACTTCAAAGCAAACTCTAGCATTATGGTACCCAAAAGAGATTTGAATATTGAAAATAATTATGTGTTAAAGCATAATTATTTTGTGTGTGATTAGAGAAAAAATAGAAATTTAGTATTAATACTATGTTCACCTGCTTGACTTTAAGAGAAAATTTGTTTTCCTCCCATACACATAAGCAAAATGTAACCATAAATTTTATCAATTCAAATGTTGTTTAAAGAACCTAGATACAGATCAGGTTGTGGTGTTCAGTTTTATTGTGTAATATAAATTATCAGACTTTAAACTCAGAATGTCTTTTTGAACCAAGATATTATGCTCTTACACCATTTCAAACTGCACTCATTCTGTTCTTTTCTTCGCCCACACAAGCAAAAGGAACAGTAAAAACAAGTAGTTTAAAATAAGAAATCACATCAAGAAAAAACTGCATGAAACTTTCCTCTTTCCTTTATCAGACTTATTTACATAGTGGAAGTATAAGGCAATTAAAATCTAAATTGGGATGTTGACATTATGGGGAATTATCTCCTCCACAGTTAACCAGGAAGGATGTCCTTGTATTGTTACTTTTTCTTAATTCTGAAAATCCTGTGGTAGGCTCTTGCTTTTTTCAGTAACATTGAATGGGAAGGCTTTCAAGTAAATAATTAGAATCATGTATTGACACGTTAATATGCCAGTCTTATTTTAACCTCAAGAATAAGATGAATTATTTTGCTTTTTTTTTTGTTTCATTGATAACTCAGTAGAATGTGGTTTGATTGATAATATTGCTCAAGAAATTCAGGAGAATTTGGTTGGTTTGTCAATGCTGAAGAAATAAAAATACAAATGAGAAAAATTAAGTTTGGAAAATATTTTCATAACTAAATATAAAAATTGATTTCATGACACTTTTCAGGATGGTGTATAAGTTTTGGACTCTCTTTTCCTTATGAGCTCTGGACACATCATTAGACAGTAAATTGGATGCCAGATAAATAGTACAATGGGTAAGACATTTGCCTCATATGAAGCTAACCCCAGTTCAATCTCCAGCATCTGATAGTCCTCCAAAAACTGCCAGGAGTGATTCCTGAACACAAAGCCAAAAGTAAACACTGAGCACACTGAGCAGCTCTGAGTGTAATCTCACCCACCACCCCACAAAAAAATCCTAAACAGTCAATAATCTACCAGGACAAAGTCAATCCTATCCTTGAAATAAGACATATAAAACTATAAACAGAAATTCAAATATAAATTACTAATTATATTATGATTCTGCTACTACTGATCTCAAATACTTCATTTGTCTAAAAATGTACACATCAAATGAGGCTTGATTTATTTGTGCAGAGCTAACATATTTAAAACAGAACTTTGTCAGGGGCTGGACCAATAGCACAGTCTTGCACACAGCCAACATGACCAACACAGGTTCAATTCCCACCATCTCATATGGTCCCCCGAGCACCATCAGGACCAATTCCTGAGCCAGGAGTAACCCTTGAGTATTGCTGGGTGTGACCCAAAAAGCAAAACAAACAAACAAAAAAAAGCAGAACATTGCCAAAAAGAACTTTGCTCCATGGTACCTACACAATACAAACATCCCTTTACTAAGAGTTTCTATTTGCTTTTCAGTAGCATTTTAATTTATTCTTGGGCTCATTAAATTGTGTTAACTGCAATCTGTTATTACAAATGAGACACAAAAGTGAAAAATAAACACAGAAAGCACTAATATGTAGGTTTACATCACTTATTATAAGTAACATATCTGTTATATGTTAGTCCTGAACATATCAAGCCTCATTTGATGTGTCCATTGTTAGACAGTTGAAGTTTTTAACAGTAGTAGTAGAAGTCATAACAAAATTAGGAAATATGTTGTGAGTTTCCAAATAAAAAGGTGTGGACACATGAGAGACTCCAGCGTTCAGTGGATAAGAGCCTCCTCCCTAGTCCAGACAATCACGGTGGTGGGATGGAGGACCCGAATAACAAAGAAACTGGGCCTGGGCCCAGGGCTGGTCATTCACTTAATCACTTAATCACTTAATCCCCGTTATTCATCGATTTACTCGAGCGGGTGCCAGTAACGTCTCCATTCA
>JAOXYA010058519.1:0-11953 GCA_028565675.1 Sorex palustris | reverse complement strand
CATAGTACTCCATTGTGTGGATGTACCAAAGTTTCTTTAACCAGTCATCTGTTCTTGGGCACTCAGGTTTCTTCCAGCTTCTGGCTATTGTAAAGAGTGCAAGGCAGCATCTTTCAATTGGAAGAATTCTTGGAATGAGGAGGGGAAGGCCCACTCCATGGTGAGAATATGAGATGAGAAGGGAAGAACGGGATCCAGGGTGAAGCCTGGCACTTTCCTCTACTCCCCTGACATCAGCCCTGCCCCCCTGAGTCCCTAACTCCTGTCAGGGTCCAACCCCAAGGCCAGAGCCTCACTCCTGCTGCTCCCAGCCCTGCTGGACAGAGAGGCAGAGGGGAGGCTGTGCCCACCTTTCCTGCAGATGTCATGGGCCCGCAGAGTGATTTTGTTCTCTATGGCGGGCTGGTCCTCCTGCATAGCCCAGCAGGCAAACTCCTCACTTTCATTTGTGAGGTATACCTGCAATGTGTGCTCCAGAGAGAAGGCTCCCTCTGGGTTTCTGATGACCAGTAGAGAGTCTGTGATTGGCAGCAGGGACCTGTTCTTTTTCCAGGTGAGGGTGATGGGGGGGGGGGGCGGGATAAAAGTGGCACACATGATAGGTAAGGTTTACCGCCTGATGGAAGTCCTTAGTGATGGTGCTCTTCAGCGTCGGGGTGACTAGAGAGAGGAGCAGAGTACCAGGACATCATTCACACCCACTTCGTTCCTCTCGCCTAGGAGCTGGCGACAAACAAGCTGTCTTGCACTGCCCTTTCCTTTCTTTACCAAAGAAAACATTTTTTCTCATATGCCCAAGGGAATCACATGCAGCTGAATGCTGATATTCATCACGGCCAGTTAAGGGCCCACAGGGATATTATTTTTCATATGCTTAAAATATTTCATACCATGAAATACCATTTTCAAAATGCCAAGTCTCTTGAGAACAAGGCCTTCATTTTATTTTTGGCTAGGCCCTCCCCACTCCAGCACCCAAAACGGTGCCTGGAACTCAGTAAATATTCATTTCATAGTGCAAGAACAATAAATATGTGGAAGTAAAAAGTAGTATTGATGGTACTGAGAACAAAGATGTTCAGAATGGAAGGACAAGCCAGATAATAATAAGAAGAACAACTACTCATTTAAAAAAAATCTGTTCACCAAGCACGGTTCTAGGTGCTTTACAAGCAGCAACTTCTTTACTCATCATACAAAGAGGCTGATCTGAACCTAATTTCCATCCTCAGGGTTCACTGAGGCACAAAGAGGTTAATTAACTTACTCAAGATGACACGGGGCCGGGGAACGAGGCTGGAGCGATAGCACAGCAGGTAGGGCATTTGCCTTGCACGCAGCAGACCTGGGTTCGATTCCCAGCATCCCATATGGTCCCCTGAGCACTGCCAGGGGTAATTCCTGAGTGCAGAGCCAGGAGTAACCCTTGTGCATCGCCGGGTGTGGCCCAAAAATAAAAAAGAAAAAAACAAGATGACACAGGGGTAAAGAGGCTCATTGAACCTCCATCAGCCCCGAGAGCCTTTGTCTTTAGCAGCTATATGGCCATAGGCCACAGAATCCCAGTTGCCCGTGTGTACACGGGGCTTTGGATCCCCCACACCAGCAGGTGCCGCCCACCCCATCACCTTTCAGCACTTGGGAGAAGTTGAAGGATCTTCGCAGGGGCTCAGCCAGGGCCGGCTGGGTGGCTTTGTAGGTCAACTCCACTGCCAAGTCCTGCCTCAGCAGACTGACCCACACCTTGCAAGTGGTGGAGTGATTGCCTCAACTGTTGGTGAACCGCATGGAGGGGATGCCGAATGCTCATCTTCCTCTTTCTTCAAGGTGGCAGTGAAGTTCCCGGGGCTGGCGGGACCAGCCGTTCAGTTGAAAGACGCAAACTCCCCAGGAGTTGTCCTTTGAGGTGGGCCCGTCAGAGAGATGAAAGGCTGCCCAGCTACAGAAGAGAGCACTTGTGACCGTGAGGAGAGCCACGTGGCCAGGAACAGCAACACTCAGGGCCCCCGCTCCTGATTCTTTATGTGCCCCCGTTCACGTGCAGAGAACAGGTAGGGAGTTAATGTCAGCTGGGAGTTTATGGGTGGTCTGTGTGTGTGTGTTTTGTTGGGGGACCCAAAGAGTGAAGAGAGAGAAAAGGTCTGGAGGGATTTCCTGGGGATGGGGGTGCAGGGACAGCAGAGTTAGAACTGTTTGGAGGATTCCTAGAATTTGGGGGCTGAATCTGCTCCTGCCATGGGAGGAACATTCTAGAAAGTGCGAGCAAAGGGTGAACAGGGGGAGAGCCCCTGAAAGGGATGCAGGTGAGGCAAGAATGGCATCTGTTTGTTCACAATTTCCAGTTTCCACAATGTTTTCAAAAATAAAGAGATTGAGGCATAAAGACTCTCAGACCCAGACTTGGAAAGCAGAAAAGTTTATTGGAAAGTGGAAGAGGAAGGAGATGGAGTTCCCCAAGCAGGGAGGCACTTAGTATAGGGCAAAGTTAATTAACCATGGCTCCTTTTGTGGGGTTTTATAGGAAAAATGGGTCTTTGTGCCACAGAGAACGCAGGAAGCTACAGAGCAGTCGAGCTGGTTTGAGTCTTTCTGGCCATTTGTCGCAGGCATTGTCCATATCTTAGTCTCCCTGTGAGCCTAAGCTCTGGGGCAGAATTTTGTGATGAAGAATTGTTAACTCCCTGCTTAACAGGAAAAAAAAAGAGGAGTTTGTAGGATGTCAAAAATGTAGGATGAAGGCAGTCAAAAATGGGGTTGCAGGGCTGGAGCAATAGCACAGCGGGTAGGGCGTTTGCCTTGCACGCGGCCAACCCGGGTTCGATTCCCAGCATCCCGTATGGTCCCCTGAGCACCGCCAGGGGTGGTTCCTCCTGAGCACAGAGCCAGGAGTAACCCCTGTGCATTGCCAGGTGTGACCCAAAAAGCAAAAAAAAAAATGGGGTGGCTCACAGCTGCTGGCAAGGGTAAACTGAGGCTTTGCCTTGAGCCTCTAGCTATACCACCACATCCCTGCGTACAGACAAAGCTGAACCCAGGTGGTGGGGTCTGGATGAGCATGACCAGTCCCAGTGAGTAAAGACACAGAGGCCAGCCTCTTTCCCAGCCAGGTGCCGGAGACCAGGTGCCAACTGGGCACTGGGCGCTGTCCACCCTCCCGCACTGTGTCTCCTGGCTCTGGCCCCATATTGTCAGCTAGACCCCCTGTCAGGATGATGAGGGCCAGGTATGTTCTCAGAGCTGACGGAAGCGGCAATATCTGGTCGTACCCCCCGCCCTCCTGGGCACTGAGCAGCCAGAGAACTGTGGGAAGATCTCATGACAGAATCTCTCTGCCAAGCCAGCCCCCTGGAGGAGATGCGTCCTAGAGGTGGGGGTGCCTATAGGAAGGGGGTCTGGCTTCCTCCCCACAGCTCTCTCCTGAGGCTACACTTGCTGCCTGACCTCTGTGTCACCCCAAACGGGAGGAAAGGGAACTGAAAAGACAGCAGGGCAGAAAGAACAGGTAGGGGGTTGCCCAGGCTTCTCCCATTCAGAGTGGCAGAGGTTTCGGGAGAGCCCTGACAGGAGCAGGCGGGTTCCAAGTTTCCTGCCAGTTGCCCACTCACTTACCAACCCCCGCCACCAGAAGGAAAAGCCTGCAACCAGGGTCCCAGAAAAGAGGCCCAGCAGGCAGGGAGCTTGGCTTGCATGTCGTCGATCCAAGTTCAATCCCCAGCACCCCATCTGATCCAAGAGCCCCTCCAGGAGTGACCGTGAGCACAGAGCCAGGAATAAGGACTGAGCAATGCTGGGTGTGCCCACCCCCCAACCCAAAAATTACTATAACCTGGATTTGGGGGTAGGTATGTGAATAGGATGCAGTCATGCCAGCAAGCATGAGGTGCTCCCACATGGCTGTGAGCATGTACACACACACACACACACACACACACACACACACACACACACGCACACAGAGGGCAAGTTTCCTGAGGATTTGCACAGGAACCCGATTCAGGCAGGGGGATGGACAAAAGCTCTGCCTCCACACACTCACCCCCAAATGCAGGTCTGGCAGCAGCAACTTGGGGGAGCAAGTGGGGCCATGGAAAGGGAAGTCATGAGAGCGACATTCGGTTTTAAACAATGTCTGACCCACAGATCTTCTCACAGTTGATAAATGTTTCACCCAGGGAGACAAGAGAGTACAAGGGTTAAGACACTTGGTTGACTGGGGTTCAATCTCCAGCAACTCATATGGTCCCACAAGCCCACCAGAAGTCATGCCTGGGAACAGAGCCACGAGTCCCATTACCAGGTGTGGCCCAACCTCCCACCCAAATGGTTCATCCATGGCCCTCCATCCACATCACCGACCTAGCACTCCCTATCTGAGGCGGCCAAACAGGGTGTCCCATTCCCCAACCCAAACGCCTGCCCAAAGACTAAGAGGCAGGCAGGGGACATCAGGGAGTGCTGAGGTGACAGCAGTGCTGAGAGATAAAACCAGCTCAGGTTGACCCCTGCCAACACAGATGGGCCACGCCAGCCATGGGGCCTGTATCCAGCCCAGCCCACAGTGTCCTGCAGGCACTGTGACACTGTCCCTGAGGGAGCGGAGCCTGAGGAGGGCCAAGTCCTAAACTCGGACTGGGAGGCAGGTCAAGAAGCTGGAGCTCCAGATAGAGAAGGGAGCACCAAATAAAGGGTGTTTGGAGGATCCTCCCAAGAGGGGAGATGCATGTCGAAAGTAGACTATGGACTGAACATATTTGCCACTCAATGCCTCTTTTGCAGACCACGACACCCAAAAGGAGAGAGAGCACAAGGGATTGCCCTGCCACAGAGGCAAGGTGGGATGAGGGGGATGGGGGTGGGAGGGATATTATCCATGGTGGTGGAAAGTGGGCACTGGTAGAGGGATGGGTATTTGATCACTGTATAATCGAAACCGAAGCACAAAAAAAAAATGTAAATCTACAACTGTACCTCATGGTGTTTCACTAATAATAAAAAAAAGAAAAATGAAAAAAAAAGACTAGTAGAGATAAAAAGACAAAAAACAAAAGAAGCTGGAGCTCGTGCTTTGCATGGAAGGTTCGAACCCCAGCACTGCTTGGTTGGTCCGCAGTGGCCCCCAAATTCTCTGTCACTGATCTGTCACTGATTTCCCATTTTTCATCGATTTGCTCAAGCAGGACCAGTAATATTATGAGACTTGTTGTTACTGTGTTTGGCATATCAAGTGCGGGCGAGATACTCTAGGTAGCTCGCCGGGCTCTCCAAGAGGGGCAGAGGAATCCAACTTCGAACTCCGGTTGGCCTGGTAGGCCTCGCGTGCAAGGCAAATGCCCTATCCGCTGTGCTATCACTCCAGCCCCCAAATTAAAATAAATAAACAATTCTCTCATAGTCCTAACCCCAGGAGGAGCTAAATAAATGTGGGTTTCACCCCCCACCCCCAGCAAGCCGCTCCCCACACCCTTCTCTCTTCTTTCCTGGCTAACTCCTCCTGCGTGTCCTGCTGCGGGCAGCTGAGCTCTGCCCCTTAATGTACAGGGAGAATCACAGTCTTGCCAGGATCCACAAGGAAAAGGGAAAAGGAAATGGGCGAAACAAATTTTAACTGATTTCTTTTATTTAACCCAACATCTGAAGTCGCATCAATTCAACACGTAAACCATACACAAATGTTGTGACACTTTGTAGTCTTTTCTCCTTTAGTCTTTGAAATTTAACAGGTGATGTGAGATGCAGCTCACCCAAACAATAAAGCCATGTGGAACGCACGCGTACACACACACACACACACACACACACACACACACACACACACATACTCACACTAAAAAAAATTTTAAAAAAGGTTTTTTTCTTACACCGGTTTAGTTTTGAATTTTAATTACAGTTAACTGCAATTAAATGCAGTGTAAAATTCACTTCTTTTGTGCGGCAGCCACTTTTCATGTGCTCTATAGCTGCGTGTGGCTGGTGGCTGCCGTACTGAGCAGCATAGTCCTGGGTGAAATGCTCCTTCCTCAGAAGGTCTTTTGCATAAACGGTTATTGCATGCCCCCCTTCATTTCAGGTGCTTCTCGTGCAGGAGTGCTTATTACACCTGCATGTCCATTTGCAATATCTTATCTTAATGACTTTTTGCCTTATTCGGCTGTTGGCTCTGCCAGGACAGGGACCAGGGACTCTTTCACCTCTGTGATGAAGTTAAGGAATACGGGAGATCTCAATGAATGCTGGTTGGTTGGATGGATAGAAGAATATTTGGAACAACACACAAAGAGAGGGTGTGTGCTTTGGGGGTGAGGGGGAAAAGAGAAAGCAGAGAGGGCTTCCTGGAGGAAGTGCTTACCTTCAACGGTCTGCACATCTCCTGGGTGCCATCAGCACAGAAGGAGGAGGCTGGTGGAAGCAGCATGGGTGGCTCTTATGAGGGTTAAGGCTTGTCTGGGCAGGGCCAAGTCAGTTTTCTTCCTGAGACAAGATCAACAGAGAAGGCATCTCACCCCACCAGCAAGCACTTGGGGCTTTGGGCCTGCAAACATCCTTATTGTGAACAGGAGGTGTAGCCATGGCCCAGAGGGTCAAGGAAACAGAAGGACAGTTACCTACTAGCTCCTCAATAAAGTGACACACTTTGGGTCCCTAAGACTCAACCCCTTCTGGCAATGCACCCACACCCCCATTGATTAGTCCAAATGCAGCTTAGACAAGCGACTGTGTCATCCCATCTCTCGCCCAAACAGAGATATGGGCACACTCCTGGAAGGCAGGGACGCTAGCCTATGTAGTGTGAGTCCTTAGTGGCTCCTAGGAACCTGCTCTATTGTCACAGCCTCTGTCTGACACTGGACACTTCATGAGCTCCTTCACACAGCTCTGAAGGATGGTGCCACTTACACACCAGCCACCCTCGAGGTGAGCCATGAGAGCAACCAGACTCTACCCGCAAGGAAGCCATGATCTAAGACTCAAAATACAGGGACGTGGTGTTAGGATGTGGATCGTGATCTCCCTTTACTGACAAAGAGACTCCAGAGACTGCAAACAGCAAGCAGGGTTTATTGCAAGACTGGCTAGCCAGGGTCGAGCTGCCTACACAGACACGCAGGTCTGGCAGGATGGGCAAGACCCCGAATTTCTTCAAAGGAGATCTTATATAGGCCTTCCTCGGCCATTACAGCAGAGCCTGCGCATTTCATAGCCAACAGATTTGTAATAAACCATACTTTCCTGACCAATCCATTTTACATCACTCCTCAGCCTATAGTTTAAAGATCAGCATTTGCGTCAGTGCTGAGGAACGTCCTGGTTTTTAGGGGCAGTCCTGGGTCTTGTGAGAGACAGCTGGTTATCTGGTCTGACCCCCACCCTTCTCGTGACTTGCAGCTCGGGGCACCTGTATCTGAATTCCTTGCTCAGGGTCAGAAAAACCAGTCATTTTGCAATGCAGATTCCTGTTAAGCTAAGCTAAATTAATTCTGGTGGTCCATTTTGGGCCTGTCTCCCTCACAGTGGTTGTCTCTGCTCAGCGACAGAATTTCAAGTCCGATGACCTGGAACGAGGAGAAATAAAAGAATATGGTGGGGTGCGTTTAGGGTTGCAAGGCATAACTTGGACCTCTTCTAGGAAAAGGTAATCTGAGCCCTAAACAAAGAGGGAAGAGTGTTCCAGAGAAGGAAGCAGCCTGTAGGCTGGGCTCGGAGCAAAACCACTGAGGCAGAGATAGAGGCGGGGGCGAGGGGGGAGAGGGGGGCGTGCAGGAACCCCAGGACTGATCTGGCAGCTATGATCAAGAGGCTGGGCAGCAATCTGCATGCGAGGAGCTGAGAGCAGAGGTGTGGCAGGATCCAATTTGCAAATTAAAATCTCACACTCAAGTGGCTGTGGGAGGGCTGAAGGCGAGGGAGGCAGCAGGGGAGAGCAGGAAGCAAGAGGCGTCCGCAGCTGCAGCTAAGTGAGCATGACAGGGTGGAGGAGAGACAGACAGAGAGAGAGACAGAGACAGACTGAGAGAGAGACAGGGACAGAGGAGAAGAGAGAGCAGAGAGGAGAAGACAATGGGCATTTGCAAGTTGTCAGCAAGGGAATAAGGTGAAGAAAAGGCCGGCTCTCTAAGGAATGGAGCAGATATGGGCAGTCAGTGGGTAGGAAGCGAGGGAAGGCCCTAGGGCAGGGGCTGGGATCTGCCTCTAACCTGGACCACCTCTCTGGAGCTCTGGTAGGCTCCCCATCAGGATGTGGAGGGTGTGGACGGAGGAGGCTCATTCCTAACCAGCCACAGAGCAGGTTTCATGTCTTTCCCTCAGGTGCCCTGAACAGGCTTCACCCTCAAACAACCTGCTGAGAGTCCGGCAAAGTGTCAGCAAAAGTGACCTGTCAGGTAAAGGGCAACATCATGGTGGCCCACACTCAGGTCTACAGGAACCCACACTCTGAGGGGGTCCGCTCGCCTCACTGCTCTGTATATGCTTCCTTTCTGAACTAGGAGCCCCATCTTGTCAACTGCTAATGAGACACTCCAGGCTGCCCCAAGCGAGGGGAGGCCAGAAGCCACTGGGTGATGCAAGGGGGCAGTGAACTTCTGGTGGCCATGCCAGACAACCCTCGCTGGACCCTCATAGAGCATCTAGCTCCCTGGCAGCCCTCAAACTGCCCTTATTGAACATTTGGTTCCCAAATAGTCTCAAGAAACTCCACCATCCCAAGGGATTCTGAGAGCCTTTAACTCTTCACATGTTTTGCTTGTTTGGGTTGGGTTTGGGTCACATCCAGCGATGCTCAGGGTTTACCCCTATCTCTACATTCAAGAATCACTCTTGGTGGTGCTCAGGGGACCCTATGGGATGTCAGGGATCAAATCCAGGTCAACCGCGTGCAAAACAAGAGCCCTGCCCACTGAACTATCGCTCCATTGCTCCCAGCCCAAACCTTCACATTTAATGGGGGCTTATCATGAGGTTAGAGAGCACAGACTCTCCAAAGCTTGCTTGAGCACCAGCGGGGCTTCACACTGGCTACAACCCATTGAAGAAGTTTTTTTCTAAATTTGCATCCCAGTTCTGGCCCTTGTACTCTGGGTAACCTTGAGCAAGGTGATGACTTATCTGTGCCTCAGTCTCCTCATCTTGAATAGGAGGGGAATTCATAACACCTGCTGCATAAGCTTATGGAAATAAAGTAAATCAATACCTGTGAAGTGCTTAGAAGAATGTCAGGTCCACATGCAGTTGTGTGAAAGGAACCAACCATTGTTAACACGTCTGTGATGCTGAGAGCTCCATAATTATCCATTAATTAGATTAACAATTGTTTGTTGAGGGTTTGCCATGTTCTAGGCAAGGTTCACGCACGCCAGGGAATCCCAATTAGTTGAGCACATGTCTGGAACTCTGAGCACGACACCAAGTTCATTTTCTTGAGGAGAGTGGCAGTGGGGACAGGATTAGGATAGGAGATGAGACAAATGGTGAGAAATGAAGCTAGGGAAGAGAGAAGAGACCAGATAATGAAAAGTCACTTGATGCCATGTCATCTAACTGTGGAGGAGTCACTCCAGGGGGAGTTGGGGTGGCGTGTTCTGCTGAGAATTTATGATTCCCTAGCAGTGAAGTGCTAAGTTTCCAATGCACAATGGAATCTTTGTGATTCCAGGATTCTCATCCTAGGATTGTGTGACCCTTAATATTTCTTCCTCACTGTGGGAGATCAATATAATAAATGACCGCAATCGTGACATCTGACTTCAATTCAGACCAGGAAAGAGCTTGAAAGATGTTAACTCCTGTCCTTCTAACCAGAAAAAAGTCAGACAAGCTAAAAAATCAATCACTTGTCTTGAATCCCTCAGAGGACAAGGGTGCAAGCTGCCACCCCAAACCAGGAAAGTCAGGTGCCTTCAAAGAGACAAGGCAGCCAGGATAACTTCACATGAGACAACAACCTGAGTCCATGGGAAGATTTGGTCATCACTGGCATTCATTTCTCACAGCTGAGTGTGGGCTAACAGCCGACTGTGAGCTCCTGGCACTGCAGTTGGGGTGCATGGAGAAGACCTTAGGAATTTGTGGATATTTCCTCACCAGCTCCCCCACAAGAAGGAGCCAAGAAAGCTCACTAAAATGGTTCTGGCAGGGAGAGGCCAGCAGTACCCAGAGGGAAGCGTTCCAGAACTTCTTCCTTAGTTCCCATGGAGAGGATCTGTTTGCGGATGACTCTGAGACTTGATCTGAGGCAGCAGGAACTCATCAATCTCACCAGCCTTCCTGATTCATGGTTTGGAAGAGAGGAAATAGGCTGGGATGCTGTACCCAGAGAAAGAAGTGGAACAGAAACAGTATTCCCAAGTCGGCACCCCTCAGAGAAGAGGCAAGCCTGCAGAGAGACGGACACTTCCTCAGAAATCCCCATTTCCATACCGCCACACTCCAGCAGAACACTGGGAAGTTCCAAGACGTGAAGGACTCTGGAAAGCAGGGCAAAGGGGCACTCCAGAACCAAACTGTGGAGCCAACTCTGATTCTGAGACGCTGAGAGTGATTAGCATGATGGTCATCCAGCTACCAGTCAGTTCTCAGTGGCAGGCTTGCAGACTGTGGTGTGCAATTCCACACAACATGTCCAGTATTCAACAGAGATGCCCGGTGGATGCCAAGGTTTCTTTGCATGTTGTGACAAGTTTAGTGGCTTAAACCCTGTACAAGGAGATGCTCTCTTTCTGTTCTGGAGGCAAGAAACCAACGTGTCGGTGAGGTTTCATTCATTCCGAAGCTTCCAGGGAGAATGCACCTCTGCTTCTGCAGCCCTGGTAGCTGCTAACCCCGCTTGACTCCTGCTTAAATCTCACTCATCTCTGTTCTTAAGACCCCCCTCAGGAGCTCCTGTGGGCCACAAATCTCCATTGTTGCCCCCTGTAAGGATGCATGGGATTGCAACTAGCACCCACCTGCATAATCCAGAATCATCATTATTTAGTCTATTATTTGCACAGGCCAAATGCAAGAGCAAAGGAAGACTGAAGAGATTAAACAACCAAAAGAAGCAGAGACCTATAGAACATTGATGTTGGAATGACCAGACAGGGAATTTAAAATAACTGGAACTAATTTGTTAAAAATTTGACTGGGGGGGTGCATTTTACATGATGCCACATGTTGGGTCACAAAGCAAGCCAGTACACTTAAAAAGTCTGAAATTATGTGAAGGAGAGACAGTCCTTCAACAACTATGGCTGGGACAATTAGATGCCCACATGCAAAACTCAGAAAATCAGAAAAAGACACTTGACATAGACCTCCTGCCTCACGTGAAAAGTTACACAAGTGAACCTGAAATAGCTTATAGACCTAAATGTGAAGTAGGAAATAATAAATCTCTAGAAGAAACCCCAGGAGAAAATCTGCTTGACTTTGGATTTGGTAAATTAATTTTTGATACAATAATACCCTCCCCTGGAAAAAAAAACCTGAGCAATGCACAGAAGAAAATGTTAAACTTTGAAAAACTTTTGTTCTGTCAAGCAATCAGAAGCAATAAAAATGTTAGGTCACAGAATGGGAATGAATATTTGCAAGTCTCACATCGAGCAAAAAGTCGAGGACACAGGGTTGGGGTGCATGCTTGGCATAGTCCTGCTTCTAGTTCAATCCCTAATTCTAAATGTCTCCTGAGCACTGCTGGGTATAGTCCTGGAGGCCTCTGAACACCCCAGGGTGTGACTCTGGTAGCCTTGAGCACTGTGATTGGGGCTCTAGTGGTCCTGAGCACCCCAAGGTCCAAGCAGCACCACATCCTCAGGCCTCAGCACTGAACCCTCTGACCTGGTCGTGGGAGTGACTCTGGGCCCCTGAGCACAGCATGGGAGCCCCCCACACCCCCTAAAAATATCACTTAATCACTTAATCACTTAACTTCCCGTTAGTCGTCGATTTGCTCGAGCGGGCGCCAGTAACGTCTCCA